>JAUTBT010074754.1:0-13382 GCA_032361225.1 Lepetodrilus schrolli
ATATCACTATTATATTCATAAAAGCGACGTAAAATCACTTCAAATGGCCTCAAATATTGTGAACATATATATTTCGCCACATTCACGCTCGAAGGCTACATTAGCTACATTATTACCCAGGTCAATGGATCTGTATACCCTCAATTCCTTCGTAACACCCTGGGAAGTATGCAGCCCAAGCTGGTGATCGTCATGTATTAGAGATGGCTACGAGAATGTTGTGGTGTCTTATAGTAAAGCGGCTAAGTGTAAAAAAAAAGGCCGAATTGGGTACTTTGGGTTAAAAGAATTAAACTTGGCAGATATGTTCTTCACCCCAGTAAAGATGGGGCCAACCGAAATTTTCCAATATGGGCGCCAAATCCAAGATGGCGACCATACAATTGATTATTTTGGGACATTAATCAACATAACACATATAATTGTTCACAGAGCACTTTCAAATGATGTACTAAGGTACCATTCCTTTCTTATGATACTATACAAATAATGATTCACCTGAAAATGTCCAATATGGCCGCCAAATTAAAGACTATCGCCATAATTAAATAAAAGACATATTGTCAATTATAAGCATTATTTTCAACAAAGCAGCACAAACTGTACATATTGTTTTATTTCATCAGTACTATCATGTTAAATGTTCACTTTTTTTACATTTATTTACATAAAAAATACTATTTAATAAGATTGTGTTGCCAAACTTTGCCTCCACTGTTCCACAATGGTATGTATTAATTTAATTACTATTGTGCGTAGATTAAGCGTTTTCAATAAGGATGATAAATCCAATATGGCCACCACAATATGTTTATTTACCATGTTTACACTGTCTTTCCAAATCTAAGAAATGCATATTTCAGTGGATATCTGCCGTATTATGGCCACTCGATTCAACATGACTGGTAATATATGCATTATAACTTAATAGATTTATAGATTTACTTACACTTTCGGTGGTCTGTTATAATTAAATTGTATATGATCATAAAGCCAACATTCATTCCGCATCATACTAGTATATCTTCATAAATATGGTTTTGTAACAGTTACATATTATATGACTGATGACAAAGAATTCAACCAAATACATCATCTAAATGTACATTCATATAGTTTTAGATGTCCAATTTATTGCTGCTGTTGTCACAATTGCAAAGTGGAGTCCACATACGAGACCTGCAACAACACACCTGTGTCTGTATCATTTCTTACTTCCACATTTTAATACTAGTAGTTCTTCATGTGGCTTGGATGACTGCAGTCGCTGAGGTGTAGTCAAGAATGGTTCGTATGAATTTGTTACACGTTTATGTTAACTCCTTTGACATGGAATAGGGGGTTGGGTTGGATGAAGGCCTGATTCAGCATTCGGAATGTTTTCGATTGATGAAATTTAAGTGGTGAATAGTTCATTCCTGTCATCATAAATACTGACATGTAGACGGTTTTGTTATACAATAGATACGCAACGTGCTGCACAATATTGTTATTCATTGTATGGTAAACAAACATATTGTGGTGGCCATATTGGATTTATTATCCATATTGAAAATCTACCCACAACATTAATACATACCACTATGGAACAGTGGACTTAAAGATTGGCAAAACATATCTTTTTTATGTAAATAAATGTAAACAAATCATTAATTAATGGCGGCCATCTTGGATTTTGAAAATGTTTGGTTGACTTGACCTGATAGTACTGATGAAATAAAACAATCTGCACAGATTTAGTGCTGCTTTGTTGAAAATAATGCTTATAATTAACATTATGTCTGAAAATGCTGTATTTTATTGAATTGGTGGCGATCGTCGTGAATTTGGCGGCCATTTTGGAAAGTTACAGGTGAATCATTATTTGTATAGTATCACAAGGAAGATAAAGTACCGTAGTACATCATTTGAAAGTATTTTGTGAACAAGAATATGTGTTATGTTGATTAATGTCCAAAAATAACAAAATCTATGGTCGCCATCTTGGATTTGGCGGCCATATTGAAAGATTATGGTTGGCCCCATATCAATATTTTCTTGTACTGGGGTGAAGAACATATCTGCTTTTAACCCAGATTGCACAATTTAGTCACTAAGCCGTTCCACTATTGGTAGTTAGGAGAGTTTCAAGAAACGATATCTATGATGATATTCTAAAATGTATCGGAAAATGCAACGAAAAATGTAAAATAATAAATTTAAAAAACACAAAATGCAATATTGTTATACATTTGTACATGTAATTACAATTTTCGTAGGCCTACACCATATAAGAACATTTTAACATTGTTGTATTTTTTCGTATTATATATATGGTGCGATATAAATATGATTATGTTACATTTTTTTTTTAATTTGTAAAAAAAAGAAAAAAGTGTGAGAGCAAAATTAGAATGGCGTATTTCCAGAGTATAGGCCCTTGTCGCATTCAACATTGTATACGCTACTTACGTTTAAGTTACCACACCTCATTAATAATAAACTTGTGCATGGCTGTGAGTCAATTGGATTTATTGGGGTGTAGCTTCAACGTAGCGTTTCTATAGGCCTGCTCGTTTAGGGAGAATATAATTGTTTGTAACTTAGCCAATAACATAACAACGACAGATACTTCCATATAAGTATTCTATTACGTCTAATTAGTATGCATACTTATTTAGTCAATGTAATCGAAGCAAATGTGTGTCTTTGAAACAGTTGCCGTTAAATCCTCTTAACTATCTATCTGGCCAATCATATCTATTAATTTGTAGAATTATAGATTTTACGTCAGCAGCGTGTTAATTCGTTCCGTTTACAAGCAATACATGGTTATCACAAACTAGTTTTCATACGCATGACATGGTTTATTAAAAGCAGTCTCAAAGCGATCGGTTATTATACAGTTATTGAAATTCTATCATAACGTACGCGCTGCCCCCTCCGTCATTATACCTTGTTTCTTTTACTAAGTGCTCACTTCCGGTACCATCATGCAATTTCTTGTAGTCCCGTAGAATCAAAAGCAACTTCCGGTAAGGAAGGACAGATCGTGATTGGCTGAAAAGCATTTGCAGTGTCTTGCACGTGACGTGTGCATCGCATAAAGCCATTGAAACCTTCGTACCCGGGGATTGGCGGTATTGCTTTACTGGCGTTGTTAATAATTAATAAACCCTGCAGTTTTCCCATGTAACAAAGATCTCCACAGATTAGAGATCATCGGATCAGTCGCCGTGCTGCTAACACGGAAAATCCCTGATCGATTGATGAATTGGGTATTAGAGCAATTTTCTTTTCGGATCTCATGATAAAGAAAATATCGACAAATTCTTCATAGCCGATTACTTGTTTGGTTTCAAGCAGAAAATCTCACGGACAGACAAACTCTATTGTTGTGGATTCAGAGGTTCCCACAGTCATTTCTGATAGTTTAAAGCTCTATAAGGCAAATCAATTAGTAAGCAACATAAGACGCCTACGGACGAGAACAGGTTTCTTCTACATGCTTCATTATCTCAACTATCATGTGAGATGTCAATTTAATGTTTTAAGAATATATTTTAAATAACCATTCAGATATATTAGTAACAATTATTTGCGTCGACGCCTTGATTTTTCAATTGTACTATAGTTCTTTTTTTTTCAATTCATAAATCACACGGGTGTCAGAGCTTAGTTTGCTCTATATTTTCGTGACGTAGAAACCAAAACAACAACAATGAAACGTATATAGTGAAAATGTTTTAAAGACTTTTAAAGCGTCATTCACATGTTGGGGATGGTACATAAACAGAATCTACTGGGGTTTGGGTCTGTTTTCACATAAATATAAAACAAACTAGACTCCAACAACCGAGTGATTTATGAATTGAATGAAATCACGAGGTCTTTTTAAATGAACACGACTAAAGAATCGGATTGTCAATGGGCCAATAAAATGGTAGATACTCCTTAAACAAACCTCCATGCGGCATCTACACTATCATAACAATGGTGTAGAAAAAACGTGCTCCAAACTCACACATATTCATAAACACTCACTCACTCCAAACTCACACACATCCATAAACACTCACTCATTCCAGTTTTACCTATTAAATTAGAAGCATTTAAACATACTTGCATATATAATGTTATAAAGCGGGATAATTTCGTTATGGACTGTATGAGTACATAATAATGGATTCAATTACAATAATAATATAACTTAGATTCAGATGTATAATTCAGGTAAA
The DNA here is from genome assembly GCA_032361225.1 of Lepetodrilus schrolli. Classification (NCBI taxonomy): domain Eukaryota; kingdom Metazoa; phylum Mollusca; class Gastropoda; order Lepetellida; family Lepetodrilidae; genus Lepetodrilus; species Lepetodrilus schrolli. Next base: position 4,218 of record JAUTBT010074754.1, read on the forward strand.
GCCAGGTAGGCATTCTCACAGTGTATTTATATAGAGATAAAAGGGCAAAGTCCTCATTGAGATAAGAAGTTGGCATTATAAGCTTCGTGGATCACAGCAGGTTTAGATCTGGAGCTTTTCCTACCTTTACACAGTATAAGTATTTTCTGTCCTAGGTTAATAATTTTAACTGTTGGGTATGAACTTATTGATATTTTCAGATACATATTATAAGGATAAGAATAGTATATGCATATATATATAGCGCTATTGTATAGATGAATACTTGTAGTCAGCGTGTATACAAATATAAGACTGTCGCAGAGAAAATGGGGAAACAAGCTTAGAACATATCTTAAGTTTGTTAAATAGTTAAAGGCTATGTTTGGAGTAAAGAAAAAAGAAAGAAAAATTTCAATGCCAAAAAAAATACTCATGTGGTCATATATTAAGATATATTGTAAATCAGGAAATTAATGCGAGCATGATATTAATGCGAAAAATGCGATTGGCTTAATTCCTACACATTATGGAAAATAATGATAGGTAGGTCCGGGGGAAAAAAACCATGAATAGAGGCCTGGTCGATCGCATTTAATTGTTGTCGCATTTATTTCTAAATTCTTGAGGTCGCATTAAATTAGGGACGCATTAATTTCCTGATTTACAGTATACCAGAAATTGTCAACTTTTCATATGTGTTATATCCTATGTTCTGCAAGGATACTATTGGAGATTCCGAGGTCAAATACGTCGCAGGCATACACTACCAAGATACAGAGTTCTTAATGATCTTCCACCCCGAAGGTTCCCCGTGACCATCTGCGGCTGTTCCACAGTAGGCGACCGTCGTTTATAATCCACCGTGGTACTACCTGGCGACGAGCATCAGGACGATCGATAACGTTTGTCCAGGTGCTCGGATCAGGAAACACTAGTCCTTGCCACCGCCAACACAAGAAAGTTGATCCTGGCAATTAGGAAAATAATTCGATTAACCCCACAAAATTAATCTGGTGACGATCTACTCGGGGCGGTATGTTGATACAAGCGGCTTAGAACAATCTAGTCCACTCCAGTGGCATCGAGCTATTGTGCATAGGCACGGACGTCATCTTGAAAAATTAGAATGAACTGATTGAAATTAAGTTGGACGTTGAGAAGGTCTGAATGTTCCGAGCCGCAAACATCTCAGGAAGGAAGACAATGATGGGAATAGAGTTACAATTTTGAGATCACGTGATGAAGACAATGCGCAGGATCCAAGATGGTGTTACTCAGGCACTTCATAGTAATACACTATTGTGTCAAGTCCTTTTATACACTAATGCGTCAACTTATTTGTAATACACTGGGTGAAGTTATTTTAATACACTATCAGTCAAGTTATTTTTAATAGACTAATTAGTCAAAGTTCCCTATAATCCATTGACTCGAGCTCTTCTTAATAAACCAATGCGTGAATTATAGTATGTTTCAATACATTAATGCGTGAAGTATGTTTCAATACACTAATGAGTCAAGATAGTTTTACTATATACTAGTCAGTCAAATTGCGATAAATGACCCATGATAAATAAATTAACTTTAAATTCATTTTTTTCTTCCTTTTTTTAAACTTTGCGAACCATACTACTAATTTTTAACGATTGATTGGTGGATTTTGCATTGATGGCTAAAATGTTGTTTTTCAAATGTAATTTGAAAATAAGCATTATCCATTATGCCAGAAGTGAATAACACAGAACTACAGAGATCCATTGACCGGGGTAATAATGCGCTTCGAGCATGCATTAGCATGGAGTCATGCGCTATATTAATGGACTATTAAATTAAATTTATTTTATTTTATTTTTTAAACTACTTAAGTATATTGGGTATATTCACCATTTAAATATCTCTTTCACATCCCCTGGTACCTAATATAACTGAAGCTTGAGTGGTATTAGAATGTGACTTAGGGGTGACAATCATTGTTAGCAAGGGTATATACGTAAGAAAATATACCAACAGAAGCAATAGTTGATCAGATATTTATTGCACGAGGCCAATATCGAGTGAATGAAATATCCCAAATGTTATAAATACAGAATTCAGCTTTCTTCGTCATATCTATTTTGTGCAGTGCCTGTTAGCTATGCATTAAATAGTATCTATTATAAATATGTTGGTGTGTTAAATACTATTAAATTATCTGCCTATCGTGAAAATTGGTGGCTAAAAAGAAATTTAAAAAACGACATCCATTATTGTGGAATGTCGGCGTTAAAATTGAATATTGAGCAATTTTCTCAAGCATAAACGTTTGTAATTGTCCGTCAATACTCACCATTGATAGAAACCCCATTTTAGAAATTAAACTGACGTTTAGAAACCCTTACTGTGAACTTGCTCTTTACTACCCATTTAGGACCGCATAGGCAGACACGTCCTTCAGAATTCGAGCGGTGCCACAATTATTTAAATTTTGAAATATTTGATTATAACCTTTATCTGTGTGTGAACAGCTTATTGGACGTATACCGTTGTGTGTGTTTGTGTGTGTGTGTGTGTGTGTGTGTGTGTGTGTGTGTGTGTGTGTGTGTGTGTGTGCTTGCCGTCAATCTACAACCTACATCCCCACCCCCGCTCCTCCCAATAAGTCTCATCTCAGCCTAGCCTGTGTTTCACGAAAGGTACGACTCTTTCGTGAAACGCAGGTCTGGTCCCCGTTCTACGGAACAGTCGTAAGGCTACGTTACGTATAGGGGTTACGAATCTCGGAGCGCAACGATCGTTCTGTGGTACGGGACCCCGGACTGCGGTGTTTCGACAAAGGTGGGGGTGGATGTGGACAGGCAGGAGGGGGTTGGAGAGAAATTTAGGGTAAATGAGATAGTTAATTGTGGTAATTAGACGAAGATCGACCACCCTCCACATCCAACGAGCATCGAGCGTGTGAACGCGGAGTCTGGAGATCCCGCACGCGCTCGGCTCGCCGTGGCGTTCCCTCCACTCCAGGCCCAAATGGTATTGATATGCCTAGGTCTTGCCCAGAAGACACACTGTGCCTATTAAAACTCAATCCTATTGCGATTAATTATTTACTCGGCAATAATTCTCTGCTATTTGTTTGGCCCTCTGAAGCACCCCCACTTGAATGAGACTTGGACGAGATAACAAGGAAAGGCCAATACATTATCAATTGCTCAATTAAAGCCTGAAGCCCCGTCGGATGAACGGACCTTCCATGTGCTAATGGATAGAATTCGAAGATAGTTTCATCATTTAATCGTTGCCTTTGTTTTCCCTTTTATTTTTCTTAATTGTTTAATTGCTTTTTATTCTCGCTGGGTTTTGTTTTTCTGTTCAGTGATTGGTATGGATTGTTTTCTTGCTTTGTACGTTGATAATTAGTTACTTAATTGAGAGAGTGACGACAATCACACAAACTAATCACACAAACTGAGCGTCAACGTTCTAACGTAGGTATGCTATAAGATAATCTGGAGTGGATTGGTTTGTTCTCAGGGTATGAAAACACGGTTAATGCCGACCTATGGTCATAAACTATTGTAATAAACGATCGAAAGATATTAATATTACAAATTGTAATGAATGAAAATAGTCTAACAATTCTGATTCTGGTTGAAGGGATATTTTATGGTATGATAAAATCCTGAAATGTGCGATAAAAATAGATCAACGCTCGAATACTCTGTCATATATGTATTCGTTGTTCAATATGTGTATTTGTACAAGACTGCACTCAGTGCGTTTACGTATACCAAGGGTAGATACATCTCTCTAACCCACCTACCTGCCTAACAATAAATAGGTGACCAATGGAATTAAGAAAATCAACATTATTTCATACATGTGTTGCTTATAATATTATACGCAGATGAAACATTTTACGTACCGTGAAACCGGTTTAAATACTAATAAATAAAAATACCATCAAGTTGATAATAATTTAATGTTTTAATGAATTGTAGAAAATAATTTACTTCACATATAGATTAGAAAATAAAATGTCATAATACATCTATGTGGGCTACTTTGTATCCACTTTGCTAGGATTTGACCAAATTGCTAATCATTCATTATACAGGTGCACACTATTTTAGCCTTTACATGGAATATTAAAATTATTTAATAAAATTAATAATAATAAAAATAAATTAAATAAAACCAGGAATAACCAATGAATATAAGGTTAATGGCTACAAACCAACATAACGTTCACGTGAGAATCCACATAGTGAAATATTCCATCATTAGGCTCAATTCTTTTCAGACAAGTATTTATGATAACAGTTTGCAATGGATATTACGAATAACAAATTCTACCAGAAATATTGTTTCTACAAAGAAGCCACACCACAAGACGTTGGTTAGTGGTTTCATCCACCCATTGGGACTCGCTCTAATTGAGGGGGCGTGTTTAGAAGCGCGGTGAAAACTATTCGTACAATTTCATTGGTCGGTGCTTTCACTTGAGCTGCTGTCCGCCACTTTGACGACTCGGTGACAGAAGTTTCGGATAAATAGAATCTTAAAGCTGTTCTATTATGCTGTCGTCAACTGATTCCTAGTTCTGAGATTTGTTGCACCAGGGGATCTCTACCGCGAGTACAAGCTTGTAGACTTATGTAGATGAGCAGGAGGTTAGCTCGGACTTTGACACCCAAGTGTGCACATTTGACAGTCGGGGAGAAACATTGTATGTACATTTAGAGGGGTATAACCCGTCAATATATTCTCATCGGAGTTTATGTGAAAATCGGACATATTATTCCATAATGGATCTTTCTCTCAAGAAGAAATCTGCATATGATATTGACAGTTTGTTAGGTGGTGGCAAATCGGATCAAAAGTCAAAAGATCAAAGCATTTCGCCGACTATGGAAACAGGTAAATAATTATGAACATTCTATTCAATTGATGCTGCTTAAAATGCATCTAAGGTAGCGGTGTATGGGGATATTATATGTATGCAGTAATATTTCCGAGATTTTGTATTGACCGCTGTCATATTTCTTATTAAATAAAATAAGAAGAAATTAAATGAATGAAAATGAAGAAGTACTAGTAGGTGAATGATAAAATTGAGATAATTATATAGGCCTAATAGCATTTGATGTTTTATTGAAGAAATACACTTAACGAAATCGTATTTATATGACGCCTTTTAAATATTGTAATTCACTAAATACCGAGTCGTGGAATACTCAAAGAAAATCTTCATAGACATCTCTGTCAGAGTTCTTCAAAGGATCTTTTTCAGATGTCATAGTATTTTTTTAATGATTTATTTACGATATTTGAACTCTTGTCGATGGATCATGCAGCTGCAATCAACATAATGCTAATAAAAGTAATATTAAACTCATATTTTAACAAACATACCCAGAAATGCAATACTGAACTTAATAACAAATATATGTGGATTTTCTCATGATCATGTGTACAAATAGCATATCCGATCCACGTTATTAAGTGTTATAAATATACATATAAAACAATACTACACTTGAATTAAAATTTCTAATTATTGGTACACAAAACGGTGTTCATAACAAATACCGCAAATGAGACATCTCTCTGTGATATATATTAGACCATGTTAGAAAACAGGCAATTAAAAATAGTTAATTCAATAATCAGTGAAATATTTATCAACATAAATTGATCATTGCAAACCATCAATGATACCCCACGTACGGTACATGGAAACTATCTCGTTTAAATATACAGTACCTATATAGAGATGAATGCTTACTTAATTGTCATGGAATACATCGTAATGCAGAGAGTATTAATATATGACACGTCCAGTTGTGGCCTGTAAAACACCGATAACTAGAATATAAATATACATACATGCAAATATAAGGAATAAAATGATCTTATCTAGTCATGAGGTTATTGTATACGGCTGGAATCTACGTTACACATGGTATGGACCATGAAACTGATAGAAAGTGAACGTCTACTTATAAAACAATACAATTTTAGTAGTTGTACCAAGCTAGAAAAAGATCGCTTTAGTATTCTAGGAATAGTTCTGAAACAAGATGGTATTTTTTTATGAATAAAAACATATCCCCCAAAAAATAGTAATATAGTATATGGATGCAGTGATCAACTTTTATCACACATAATGTGTATTCTGTAAGTATTTATCCTATATATTCTGCAGGTATGATCTAGTGAGCATCTAGTTGCAATAATGATAACATATTAAAACGTGTCTAGAATAACATATTAAAACGTGTCTAGAATAACATATTGCGTAGATCATAAACAAGCTACCAGTATATTATCATGCTTACGTATCTTGTAAATATTGACGATATATTAATTATTAAGTATGTTTTATTGATTTTACTGTATGATACAATACGCATGTAAGATCTACAAACAGACCTGTAAATGAAACGGATGAGAGATAAGATATATACTAGTAATCGTTCTATTTGTTAATGCCCATTTAGCTGAGTATGTCCACTTGAAGCCTATTGTTATTGATTCACAATTAAATACAGTTATTTGATTTTGCGTTTATCTTATTAATAGTTGAATGTAAAATACAAAACTCTATTATTTCTAATAGATCTTTCTCAAAAAGTCTATATAGTTACGCATGCATTTATTTGCTCAGATATGGATTCACGATATAATTATATCGATATATCCATATTTCACACCGGGAAACATTATAATACTATATCCGGATCCATATTTATTGCTTTTACATATACCAAATATTATATCATATAATACATGTGTACACACGTTCAGAACACTGCACAGTATTCATGATCAAGTAATATCCGGTTAGAATGTGTGTGTAAATGGCATTTAGTCGTATAAATAAACGCAGACGGTATATGAATTAGGTGACAATATACCCCCCATGTCCTTATTTGATCTCCGCTGCACTGGCGCTCGTCCTTGCAACCACATTAACAAGATTAAACAGTTCTCCGACTCGGTATACAGTTAATCAACCATCATGGTGCGTATATATACAATGTAAACCGGCTTGCACTGAACGCATGTATATCAGTCCGCCGTACTTTTCAAAACATTGCGTTTGCGCCGGGTGGTAATTAGCCTAACATACAGACAACAGGGAAAGCCGAAGTGTTCTTCAAGTGGAAGTTATACCAGGTAAATAACGTTGTTAATCAAACGTAGTGACATCTGAAAAGGTAAGATAATATCTATGGAATCGTGTCTGGGGTGGTTTTCAAACTCTGCAGTTACTTACTTACTTAGGTTAATATTGACCGGTGTTCGTTGTAATGTCAACTATAGCATTGTGTATATTCATTTATTCTTTTTCGCCGCGTGCGAAGTGCCACATGTTAACCCTCCAATCCACGTATTCAAACAAATTCAAACGCCAAATTAACCCTTGAACTTGGTCCCAACGTTCCGTCACGTCTGCTTGCGCAACGTACAAAAAGCGGAAGTTGCGCAGTGCCGTTTTAGCGAGAGATGAGCGTGACTCTCAGTCATAAACCCGAACTCGAATCTGTGCGACTGCGATTTAGCGACACGCCGACAAATGTCCTGTTTGTACTGGCTTGTCCCAAACGTGAACATTTCTCATTTTCATCATTTTGTGAGTGTACCCTATGGTGTAGTTAGACGGTCAAACAACTACGTGGTTTACGTGGTCAACCTGCCTACATATTAACCTGCCTATGCGAGGATCGCCATGTTGGAGGTTAAAAGTGAAGAGGGGTCGACATGACAGATAACTAATTTCGCATCCTTGCGTCGGGAAATATAGATCCGGGTCCATCCTTTTTTGCTTTTACATACGAAATAGTATGTAACCAAGTGAGGGGAGCACAGGAATATATACGACGTGTGTCTACTGCCTAATCGGGGACCAGTCGAAACTAACAGAGATATGGGGAAAGTGTACATACATAAGTGAGAAACGTGTAGAGATGAGAAGAAGATAAAAGATTAAATTACTGTTGTAGAAGTTGTGTCATTTTATTCATCAGGCATTAACTGTTTTATGACCATATTTTTATTTATGTTTTATTTTTTTAATTGGGGTTTAAAGTCGCTTTCAAGATTCTTTCACTTATATCACGACTTGTCAGTTTAGGGCAGGAGGAAACCCGCAACATCTGTAGCGCTGAATGTTGCAGTAAACCTGCGAGCACCGACTGGTACTGACAAGACCAAGGATGATAACTGCATTACCACTCTACAGACATCACATCCTATCAATGGTTAACTTTCGCGAACATTGATGCCGGGCCCCCAGGGCGGGATTTGAACCTGGACCCTTTCGCTCCGAAGTCCAACTGTTCTACCACTGCGCTACCACCCGCCCCTTATGACCATATACGCGTAGCTCTATATCATCATATTCAACTATAACAACAATAGCATCATTCATCATCGTCGTCGTCGTCATTCAATGACAGCAATAGAGTTGATGCCGTTATTAGCCTTCCTGACGAATGTATTTCACTATATTAATTCCTACATGAAGTACGGTGTTACATAAAAGAGCATGGACGGCGGGTGGGGTGGGGTACGGGCCAATATTGAAGCGTCGATTCAACCAACTCCAATTGTTAATCTTTAGACCATACAGATAGGTGATATTAGGATAATGCATTTATAGTGCAATGTATCAACATTTGAAATGTTTCATAGAGATTCGTGAACTGTGTCACTGTCTACTACTCATAGACCACACACCACCACACACCACCACACACCACCACACACCACAACATCACCACTACCACCGCCATCAGAACCATTACATTTACCCTGCTTTCCTTCTTGCAAACTAAATACACTCTTCGACATTGATTGAGTACGAAATTATTGCGCCATATATTTGCAGATAATATCGATTTTGGCATTAGAGTATCTATGGATCATGATATCAGATGAATAGTTGCATGCAGTTGTGTTAAATAGATCTTCATCAAGCCTAGCCTTGATGTTGTTTGATCCATAAATATATATTTTTTTGTCATTAATATTCATTAATATGTTGTTATGGTCTATCTCCTGAATGTGCATTCTGCACGCTGCGTGCTGCATTTCTTACATCTTCCAAACTAGTTCTTTGGATTTATATATATATATATATATATATATATATATATATATATATATATATATATATATATGTGTGTGTGTGTGTGTGTGTGT
>JAUTBT010074765.1:0-13382 GCA_032361225.1 Lepetodrilus schrolli
CGCTTCATGCTTTGGGTTTTCATACAAAACGCTACGCGGTCCAAACCCGTATTGAAATGTATGCATACATATGCATATGTATTTCACACTGAACGGCTCGCGTAGTACTATATTGAATACATATGCATATATATTGTCCATTGAACGTAGCCCTGATGTTACTATCCATTTCTGCAGCGACTACACATACTGACGCACCCTACGCGCGACTGGGGTCCGGCTCTTCTTAAACACAGAATGATTGTAGCGCAATATGGCTACCCAGATTTCGTGGTGAATCCCAAAGAGGAATCGGATATGGAAAACGACGAACCTAATAAGAATCAGGTAGAGGGAGTTTTCATCTATGTTCGGGAACTGAACATGATTCATATAAGGGCAATAACGTTAGGTAGACTATAATCTCCTAATATTTCAAGAGGGGAACAACTGTATGTGCTAACGTTAGGCTCGTACGAGTTCTTTACGATATAAACTCCTTCTGACTGAGAAGAGACGTACTACAAACTAATTCTATCAACAATTCCAAGTACGTGTAAGTACTAAGTTAGTATTGATTATGTAATCGTTGCTTGTTGTATATAAATTTATATGGACGCAGTATTCGTTCGATTGTAAGGTACCTTACAAACGAACGAAAGCTACATCCATATTAATTTAATAATAATATTCTGTCGATATTCTTGTTCTGAAATTGCAAATTATTCATTGACATTCTATGAGAACGATTCATTTCATTTGTGGTCTTGTCTCTGTAGAGCAATATCAAGGACCGTGTTACATACAGACATAGAAGAAACAGTACTATGATCGAAATACGTGAACCAGTTCTTCCAGCAAGTGCAGTTCCAGAGATGAAGGTCCTCGACATCGTAAACCACTAAACAATATGCCATCTTATAGTTTAGTGCATTGAAAACATATTGTTTTACATGTTAATACGTTATTATTCTGGGCGCGAAATTCACACCAGCAAACTGCTAGTCCAAATAACGCATTACGAAATTACATCTCATCTTGAGCAGCAAATCTCAAGTTTCTTGTTCTTTCCAATCATATTACTAGTTGAGATTAGTATCCACATTACGATAATCATGTCAAATCGACAGTGCTACGAGAAGATTGCCGACTTATTCGGCAGTACGCATCCGACTTACTGGAATGGACTTATCGGTTGTTTACCGTACTCACGTTTAGCACCACACACATGTGTCAAGACATCTTAAATCCATAATCGATTACTAACATCTATGCCGGTACATGTTTTATAGAATAAATTACTTTGTTAGAGATTGTTGTTGTTGTTGTGATCATGCCTTTTTGTGACCAGCAGAAACTGTTGGAATAAGCATGAAAACTTACCGAGAGGAACTCCCAGGAAATTGTTCTGCCGAGGTTTTCATACCGCAAATTGCATTCGTTTATTGGTATTTATAGATAGTCGTCTGCCCGAATATCAAGAATATGACTGCAGCAGACTGAATACTGTGTAGATTTAATATGAATAACATGTGCACCAAGTGAATATATTATCCATGTTTAGTTCTCATCAATATATACTGAACAAAGTCCCTCACAAGAACCCACTGCATGTTAAAATATCTATTGGTAAAATGTCTAGCCCATATTCTGGCATGCCTTTTCAAGCACATACTCGTTTATCCTAAATGGTGCGCATGTACGGATACTCTTGCTTAAAATCAAAGGATTAAATGGGCGTGCAGAAGATTACGTGATAATTCCATGGGCACAACACTATAGAATACGCCTATCGTTCATGGCATACAGAAAAACATAATAAATTTGCAGAAAACAAGTCGTACAAGAAGGGACGCGAGCGTTTGATTTCAGCCATCTGACGATAATACTCGAAGGACATGTATTCAGCTAAGAACCATCAGTAGATCGTCCACGGTCAGGAGCAACGCGAGTCACTGTCCATTATAGACCGGAGACGCGCCATACCATACAGGCGATGCATATACTCTAAAGACGTGTACTCAAGAGCCAACATTAGATCTACGATCAGGAGCAACGCAAGCGAGTCGAAGTGACGTAACTATGGATGATGGCTACAATACGGTTACAGTAAGTCACCTGTGCAATCGCTGTCATCGCCCAATCATATTGGCTCTCGAATCTTTCAAGGGTTGGTTGACCTAGCAAATCATTCTAAATGGGTTGTGTAATTTGCATATCTTGGTGATAGACATAGACATAGACTTTGATACCTAGGTCTATTTTAGACCATCACGTATTGAGTGATTACCTAAATAAAGTACCGAGAAGCAAAGCTGTTTGGTGTGACGTCACTTAAGCTCAAAGAATTAACATAACAGAAAACTGCAGTTCATTACCTTCTTTAAATCCCTTTCAATGTCTCATTTAGTAGGAAGCAAGTTTCTTTTTTGGTTCAGTATATCTTGTACTTGTGTGGCATAGTTCTCCCTTGAATAGTATGCAGTATTACCATAGAATAAAAACTTGCTCCTAGCATGCACATTATGTTTGATGATGGTTGCTTAAAACTACAGGCTATGAATATTTTATTAACATGACAATATAGGTACAATATAGACAGGAAATAATAGAAATGTTCTGGATGAAGCCCATGATCCCAATGTTTGCAATCTGAAATCAGAAAAAATTGAAATGCAAGTAATGTGGGCTTGATATGTCTAGTTAGTAGATAAGGAAAGAAACCTTACAAATGTATACTAGTATCCAGATATAATTTTTTGCCAGTACTTATTCCATTTACTATCCAAGAAGCTGCTGTGGTTTTTTTGTTTGTCATATAAAGAGTTCATCAACCTCGGATCCTACTCGCAAACTAATCTGTTAAAATCACATATGTGGTGGTCACGGAAGTAATTCAAAAGTAATTAGTCCTGTCCATTCAAAAATTGGTAATACTGACTCCACTGACTAGATTTGTCCCAGTACTACTAGTATTATTTATTACTGTCGATTGCATTAAAATGGCATTTCCCGTGTTTTACTTGAAACAGAAGTAACATCATAACATTACATGTGCCATTTCAATGCATTTGCAGATTATATCAACTTCCAAATCCAACTGACTATGATAAAATAAACCCACAATTTAGAGTATTTTTACAAAACTACAATCCAATCAAACGAAACCCGGTATTGTCATCTAATTAACGGTCTAGACACTCAGTCGGCCCGGTTTTACGTCACAGCGGGAATCTTTCACCCATACTGACGATGCCTGGGCAGAGTGGGTCCTCATTCAATAATGTTGTGTACTTCAACTAGTATATTATTCACGTTTCTTAAATTCACGATCAAATACAGATAATGAATTTCGTGAAAATTAAGGCACACCAATGATGTCCGTTGTACACAATATACAAAGAAATTGGCTACAAAATATTATAGTTCAACATATTTGAATATACGAGAAATGAATTAATGTAAATTGTTTTGCAAACCTCAATAAGTTATCCTTTTCAACTCATCACAGAAGGAGCATAGTTTCTCGATATTCTGTCAAATTCGCTTTCCTAAACAAAACACAATAACATGTAGGCTTTTGAAAAAGGACACTCTTTGCATCTGAACTAGAAAAGAACTTATGATTTCACAATGACATCCATGTGTAGACTACTCATTCATTATATACTCTTACAAAATAAAATAAGGGCCAGCAAATATATTGTGTGAAAGCTCTCTACAAAATTTCAAAATACACTTTGAGGAATATGGCGCCATTCTTCTTCCATTGCGTCTGCATGATCTTGAAGAGTACCTGGAGCCTGTAGATAATTGGAAATTCTCCGATGTTAAAATACTTATAAAGCTAAATTAATATAGCTAAAAAGACTACTGGTCCTTAATTAATTTTGTTTAGTATATATGCACTATAAAAATTCAGTCATAGATCTACTGATGTAAAACTTTGTTGAAAAGCAAACCTTGAGAAAGTAGTCCTTAACAAATGGGTGTCCACGGTGTGAATCCTTCAACTGCGAAACATACCGGTTGCTAACCTGCAAATACAGATAATGTCAATAAATATTGATTCTCTATATGACAAACAACAATACAATATCCACTACAAGTAAGTTCGGTCACTATTCCTAAAATTAACTTGGAATTGATGAATGCTAAATATTCCTTACCTCAGGAGCTTTCCCCATGTGCTGTGTAAGAACAATCATGTTCACCAGAGTCTCGGGGTTGTTGCTATCCTGTTGAAATCAAAATAATCATTTATATAAGATAATTAAGGAATGAATGTTGAGTCATCAGCATTCATTGTGACCCCATGAAGCTACCGAGTCACGAGACCAAACTCCATGAAGCAATGGAGGCTACCAAGGCTGCCTTAGTGCAGAGCGTAGGATTTATTTAACAGGGAGAAGGTTGAACATCGGAGAAAGTCCACTGGCTTACATAGGTATAAAACTAAAATCTTTCAACAATACGCGACAACTATTTTCTCGTACCCTGTCCATGGCCTCTTGGAGAACGGAATCTGCGTCGTCGAATCGTCCCTGCGCCATGTAGCACACAGCCTGTCCATTCAGAAGCAGCGGCGTGGAGGCGTGCTTGTCGCTCAGTTCCTGGAAGATGTAGTAGGCATCCTGGTACTTGTCTCCGCCCTGCACAAACCACAACATGGTTACACAGCGCCGTACTTAAGAATCGCTGTGATGAAATCACATTGGAAAACAAGATGATGGTATCACTTGTTAATAATGCTGGACAATTCCATTTAAAATAATTAAATACATGCCATCCTCCATAATTGCTTGCAGAGATATTTTTGAAATAATAAAATGTATCAAAATTGGCTCAGAGGCAAGCAGAGATGTGGACAAATCATGACTGACAGCAATTTGTTAATTGATTTATTGCTTTGCATCCCTATGGGTAAAATTTGTCAATATGTGATGACAATTTTATATGAATCACATGATCCCACAGGCTGGCTGTACCCCTGTATTGAGACACCTACCACAGCAATGTTGAACCAAGCCTGAGCTATCTGAGTCAGGATGCTGTCCTCGTCGAGTTCCTGCATCCGCTTCATCTCCTTCCTGCAAACAAACAACCAGCCATTTTCCCATACACCCAGCCAATGAACATACCAAATATTGTCCAATACAACCAGCCCTTGTACCATACCAACCAGTGTAACATACAACCAGCCCTGACCCTGTTCCACAGAACAATCATAGCAGTATGAGTCGTAACTCCTTAGCAACTCCATGCCAACATACAGGAGTTATAACTCGTAGCGCTACGATTGTTCTGTGGAACAGGCTGCAGTATCAGTTTAACCCTCTCCCTGCTGGATTAGACACAAGCACTGCTCTTTAGGGCATCCCCAGTTGCCTCCAGCATAGACAGGGTTAACTATACAAGCCACCTTTGTACCAAGTTGTGTGGATGTTCTCTTGCTTGTTGGGTTTCTAGGCTCTTAGTTGGTTTGACTTAAAGCTGCTTTCAACACTAGGGTAATTTGCTCACAATATTGAAAATAAATCTGCAAAGTACAGCAAGAGAAGGCTAGAATGGGAACATAAGAGATGGTGCTAACATGATCGCCATCAGAATGGTAACTCATGCAGACTCTAGGACGAGTTTGAACTTGGTACCATTGATTCTGATGTCTTAATATTCCACTGCACGACCACTAACCCTATTATCCTTCTGTGTAGGTAAATGCTGTTAAACTCTTGTAAAGAAATAACAGCAACAATTAAATTAAATTAACATGCTTCCTTAAAAATCTAGGCTTATACTTTTATATAAAAAAAACGTGTATTTACTCACTTTGCTAGATCCACTCTATCCAGTTTGAGTAGAATCTGGATCATAAGAGCAATGCTGCAAGAAGAAATTAGAAGGATATAAATCTAATTCTGAATAAATAAATCATGGAGAATTATCACCAAAAAAAAGAATTTCTTAAATAAAACAATTGTTAAAAATCAAATACATGGTCGTCAACATGTTTAATTGCAAGAGAATTCCTAGAAGATTGAGAATGAGATGTTATTGCTAATATGCATGTTTAATATTCAGATCATTTTAAATCGCTTGTAACAAGAGTAAGCAATCTCACCATTCTAGGTTATCTGACTGGTGCAATGTCCTCAGAGCAGCATCATAATTCTGGAATTAACGCACAATCGATCAGTACAAAGAAACAGTCAAACAGGACTACACAATAACACTACATGTCCATCAACTTGTTCACTAATTATACAGACTGGGTGATACCCAAGAGCATGGCCAAGGGTATAGTTTTACCTGTTCATGGAAATAGATAGATGCAGCCATGAGAGGAAACGTGTTGTTGGAGATGTCCACGCTGCTGTTCATCTTGGAGTCCAGGTCTCGAACAACCGCATCTCTACCACAGGAAAATCATTGTAGAAATGGTAGATATATTTAAGATGATCAGCTTCGTTAATAAACTAAAGATAGCATTAATAGCAAAAGTGCTTTAAAATTAATATATATAAGCATGATCAAATGTAACCGTTTGGGTATTAACTGTTAGTATGATAAATATTCAAATATTTAAATATTATCGTCTTACATCAAGGAAAAAACAGAACAATTGTCATTAAATTTACCTGCGGCTCTCGCTAGACAGATAATCTGCAAATAAACGAACTGCTTGGAGCTCTGAGTTATGTCCTGTATTGATCTCATCCAATACAACTCCAAATTTACGCTGTGCAATGTAGGCTCTGTACATTATCACATCTCGTTCTGTCTTCAAGTCTGGGTTTGTGATCTGAAATTATAGCATATGTATACTATCAGTATATGACAATAAAATATTGTTCTGTCTTTAAGTGTTTGTTTGTGATCTAAATTCTTTATCCGTCTTCAAGTTTGAGTTGTGATAAACATGATATATAGACCCCGCTCAAGGCACCACCACATATGAAAACGTGTACACAATCTTGTCATGTGGCTGATTTTAGTGGACAACCATTAACAATGTTAACAGAGTCAGTGAGTGAATTATTGTTTTACGTCACAGCGGGAATCTTCACCCATATTTGACGCTGAATTAATTAATTATGCAATATGAATGGGCTAGAATGAAAAGCAGCATGAAAAACATGCCAAAAAAGGTTTGATTAAAAGTCAAATATATGAGTGAACAAATGGAAAGATGAAATTGAATTGGAATAAATAGTGTGAATGCAATAGAATTACATATGCAATGGTGAATGATTAGACCAATTTCTTTTAAAAACGATATGATGAGATGCTCAGGAACCTGGGTGAAGAGATGTTTGAGGTTTGGTAAGGAGTAAAATGTGGCACGTCGAGTTGAAAAGTCCAAACAATGTGCTTGATCGTGAGGCTCTTGTTACACCCAACGCACAGAGGTTTATCCTCGCCATTTAAAATGTAAGAATCTAGAATGTGTGAGAAAGGAATGACCGATGCGGCATCATAGCGTTAAACTGGTATGATTTCTGTCTGCACCCCCCTCCCTTTTCTTCCATTCTATTCACGTGTGCCATTTTATCACATGCAATGATATCCGCGACACTAGAATAACGCAATTTTGTAAGGATACTGATTCAAGAACATGGCGAAAAATACATGTTCCCTGTGTGTTAATCGAAGTGATGATAAAATATAACTTAAGAACTCGCGGACTTAAGCGTCCGTAAAAGTACCAGACTTCCGTAATAGCATAAAACTCCTTACAGGGTTTCCACGGCACGTGGACATGTGGAGCGACAAGACTTTGAAAATTTGTGTTATGCTTTCAAGTGTTCCCCAGTAGCGCAGTCGGCTAGGCGCTCGGACACTGTAACTTGTCCCCCATGTGCAAGTTGGCGCAGGTTCAATTCCCGGTTGGAATCCAAAAAAAATAATTAGTTTCTAGAAACGATGAAACTTGAGGATGGAGTGTTTTCCCAATGTTAAAGATGAGAGGAAAACATGAAAAAAAGGAGGGGTGCGGGCGGAAATCTTTCCGTTGAACCAATAGTAACCATGGATCGAGTGTGATTACGAGAACTTGGGTCAATTGCCTGACAAATATGACATGCATTTAATTTTGGCCCTGTTTATGGCCGGGTAGTGATAATGCTTCGATCCTCCTATAGAGGCTATGGGAGCAAAGTGCGACGCAAAATCCGGAGGCAGACAAACCGACACCAAATCTCAAAATTCTGCTCGAAATGCACATGTCATCAATCAAAATGGACCTCCGTAGATAGATAAGGCATCGCTTTGTTTGAATCCGCCGTCATTTTTTACGTACCGTATTGGAATAATTCAATAGCGCCTTTCAAACTCGTTTTATCCATCATATCCTACGCCAGTGTTGGCGCATGCGTATTCATTAATGCAGGTTGATGTGAAAAGTCGAAGTCTAAAACGAAACAGATTAAACTGTAATAAACATTTCTGGCCGTAATCACGGGGTACTGTACCCAATTCACTAAAAGCTTATCTAGAGCTCTGAATCAATCTGTCAATGTATACATACATTGTTAAACAGCCTGACTAGTCATGTACCTCTAGTTGCAACCAACTCTCGGCGATGTCAACTGATTGTCGACTACTTGACTAGTTCTTTTCGCCTTATTCCTTCAGCAGTAATTAATTATACCCATTTAAAACTAGCACTAGCAGCTCTATTTTGTGCCCTAAATTGTATTGTGAGCTAGCAAGCCATGATGTGAGTAAAATCAATCTTGAAAGTGGCTTTACACCCCAAATCAATCAACTAACCAAACAATTGGCACAATAGAGCTATGGAAAATGCTGAATATTTGAATGCTTAAAGTACACTTTGGATCCAATGCAGAGTTTCAAACACTCATAATTCATAAATAACCAAGGGGCAGGCATGTATGTATAACACCGATCAATTCATTAACCATTTATCTTCAACTTTGCATAAGTAATTTTCCAAATGGCCTACCTTTCATAAATATTCAGAGGCTTTCGGATTAACATCCTAACTTTTCAAACACATGCAGGTCACCATATTGGTTGGACCTTTTAGCTCCACATAAGCAATAGTGCTCAATATGTTCATGCTAATGCACACACACACACACACACACACACACACACACACTTTTTGCCTGTTCAGTCTTTTGGATGTCGTTCCTCTGCATTACATAATACTTACTCAAAATATTTAGCGATGTCAATGTATCACACATTTCAAACTTGCTCTATATTGGTGTTAGCACATGTAAAAAGTCGAAGTCCAATTCAAAATAGATTATTTTAAAACAAATTGTCACTGTGATTACAGCTAACCGACAAAAGAATACATTTGACTAATGCTTATAGCAATTTATTATTGATGTGCAAATTGTTAACTATATTCACATTTTCTCCTGCAGGTTACACACAGTTTGGACTCTTTTGCGCATTTACAAGTGCAGCATGGGTAGCTTATTTTTTTGAGCAGAAATATAAGCGGTAAGATGGATAATAGTTTAATGTTTAACTGTTTTGATTATCATTTTATGTTTGTTTATTACCATTACAAGCACTTGTGAAGGTCTTGCACTACGTCGATGCACTCGTTAACTGAACTTGTTTATTGGTCAGTACCATCTGGTGCTCGAGGGTTGCTGCAACAATTAGTCCTATGGGTGTTGCAGGTTTCCTCCTGTAGTAAACTGACAAGCTGTGATGCCAGCAAATTAATCGTGAAAGCAATTATAAAACCAAATTCGAAAACAATAATGCTAAATAATACATACTGTAAATCACTTATTTAATGCGTCATTAATTTAATGCGACATCTAGATTTTAGTCATAAATGCGCACCAATTCAATGCAACCATACGCCGGTCGCATTATTCGCATTAATATCATGTCCGCATTAATTTCGTGATTTAATGTACTTATTAAATTCCAGTTTAAAGTGTGGTTTGTTCCTCGAATATGACCCTTTATCGACAGGTCTACGTCTTCCGTATAATCTGTAACGCAATATTGTAGACAAGGTGCACAATGGCCACTCCTGAATCGTTCTATAACTGTAAGCTAGATCTTATCATAACCTCATCGATTCGTAAAGTTGCCTCTCTGGCTAGAACCATATAAATACCATATGCCACATAATACGGCCCATACAAAAACATTCGATTTTACATTTGTCAACATTTCAATATATTCGTGTGATCTAACGAGCACCACCTGTCGCGGCAGTTAGAGAAGATTGTCGTAAGCTTTATGAAGTTCATTGTTGTTGCGAGTGGAGGACGTCTTGTTTCTCGTCACGTCATCGACCAGCAACTGTTTACACAGTTATTCGCATATTGAACATGTAGCGGCGGAAGTCGAGACGGCCATAATGCCGGAAGATGAGGAGGCTTTGATAATGAAGGAAAAAGAACTGCCCGAAGATGAGGAAGCAACATGTGGAAAGGAAAAGGTCGGTGCCGCATCGTACATGGTGACAACTTGAAGATATATAATTAAAAAATTACATTAAATTATGAATTCGTTTAGAACTTACCCACATCTATCCAGGTAAGTATTAAATAATGTATTAAACATTCTACCAGCACAAATTATACGAGTAGGCAATTGGTAAGTTGTATAGTACTAGTAATATACGACCTAAATATAAATAATTTTCGTTATCAACATGCTTTCATCTGGTACCTCTCAAGGATTATAACAGCGGCACAGATGTGTACTTTCAACCTTTATTCGGACTGGGGTAAGGTGAGACGAATATTTTCAATTTGTACCGGTATTAAGCGATATCGTCCTAGGTCGAATCCAAAGCAATATAAACTTATTTCAGTCGAAATTATATTATATGCTGTATGTCATGGGAGAACCAGAGTTGGATTTATCACAATAGTTGGATTGAACGAGTACCGTTATATATTCATTGTCGTTTATCCATAAACATCTGTGCTGATAAACACTGAAAAGGCCTAAATCGAACGCGATATAATTAGGCTTATATAGATCAAACTACTATGTATAGATATGCTCGTATTATGTTATTATTTTTCTGCTACACTAAAATTAATTATCAATTATTACTTATCAAGGAAAGGCATATCGTGACGTCGATTGACAACACATGGTAACTACAAGAAATGTAGAGCGATCATGTTTCGTTGTGATGTTAACAAATCAGTCGTTTCTTACTTCCGATCACGGAGCGGTAACTCTCCAACTTATTTCGTACACGGAATGTGCGTAGTGGCGTAAAGGCTGTCGGGAGACCATGACTTCCGGTCTTAAACGTGATGTCCACCCTTTACAGGGCGAGGGGGTGAGATTTCATTATTACATCTGAAAATACAATAGCTACACCAAATTAACGTTAGATGGGCATTCGATGAGTACATTGAATGGTTATTTTGATTAATTGAATACGGGGCAGATGATAGCATATTGTAGAGGTATTCAGTAATAACATTATTCACAAAACCAAATATAGATAATCCTGCGTACTATTAATTGATATATTAACCCTCCCTGCTGGATTAGGCATAGACACTGCTATTTAGGGCATTTCCGGTTGCCCAGCATAGAGAGAGTTAAATAATATAATTAACCAACCATCATAAGCTGCGATGTGGTTTCTGATACGTAAGGTAATTTGAGCAAAAATTAGCTTGGCAGGTGTTAAATGAAGGGTGGTAACTATATAGTGACCTGGTCAAAATCTCCCAAGTTCACAGAGGGCAATATGCTTATGTTTTCGTAACGTAGAAACCCAAACAGCAACAATGAAATGTATACAGTGGAAATGTTGAAAACATTGCTATATAGTCAATGCACATGTTGGTGATGATACACAACCAGAATCTACTGGGGTTTTGGTCCGTTTTCACGAAAACATAAAGCAAACTTGGCTCCGACACTCGTCTAATTTATGAATTGAAAAAACCCACCACGGGGCTCTATTTAAATGGAAGAGGATTATACTAGTCCTAGTACCTTGGTCATACAATTTTTTATTTTTTCATTTGGCCTATTTTCCCCAGGGAGTTGAGAATAAAAATATCCATTGGCCGGAGTAATAGTGTAGCTCTATGAGCACGGACATTGTGCATGGAGTCTAGCGCCAGATAATTACACATTTTTATTATTATTGTTATTATTATTAGTGTTATTATCATTATCACTTTTATTAGAAATTATTATTATTATTATTAGTAGTAGTAGTAGTAGTAGTAATAGTAGTAGTAGTAGTAGTAGTAGTAGTAGTAGTAGTGGTTACCTAATGTCTCTGGTCCCACCATTCGGGTGTTTGTCCTTGTTTATTGCGTTAGCAGCATTTATAGCCAATACTGAAAACAATTACAGCATGAGCACTTGTATTGGTAACAATAATGCTAACAATAAATAATAGTGCAGACAATAGATTCTACCTGAGGTAATATAGCAGATAATATACTTAATGCAGAACCAGGCAATCCGATACTGGTTCAGACAATATATAGCTTGAAGGCAATGGAACGGCCACGAAATTACGAAACGTGTTTTAGTGCCAAGTCATGCCCAGCTGAAATTTTTATTCACAAATGCCCATATACAATTTGAGTCTGATTTGAATTTGAGGATGACAACGCACTCAATTTGTTCCTAATATGCATGTTCTTACCCTGCACACCCTGCGACAGGAGGTCAGATCCGGTTGACAGAGCATTGTTTAGCAGATGAGTTCCTTCTTTGTCCAGCATGTGTAGAATTGATGTTCCGAGATTTGCAAAGTTTTCTTTTAGACGATGAGCAAAGTTGACAAAGAAGTTGGCATGAACATGCGCAACCAACAATACAGACACAATCAGAAGGATCTTCATTGTGTGGACTGTTTCTGGAATTATATTTATAATTCTCAACATTATTATTAGTTTTCATTAATTGATAATGGCCATTTAACCTTCTCCATGCTGAAGGCAACCGGATATGCCCTAAAGAGCAGTGTCTGTGCCTAATCCAGCAGGGAGAGGGTTAATTGACGACATGTTATTAATCAACTTGTGGATCCAGATAGCTGTAGGGTAAATAGTATGTTACCTCGAAGTGGTTCTCTTCCTCGGAATGAAAATTGAACGCAGACAATGGCGACGTGAATTATTTAAGGTGCCATCCAATCACGTGGTATTAAACAATTAGGTTGCAACACGTGTGAATTGTCCATCTGCCATTCCTGAATATAAATAATCATGTAGGCCATCACATCGTAGATTAAGACTTAAATTGTTATTATTGTCATTGCCATTAATGTTAACAAGTTTTTATTAGCAGAGTATTGTAAGATCAGTGAACATACTGGAGAGGGTTGGGGGATGACATCCATCTAAGTATTAAGTTTTTGGCAATAGAAATAATACGACGGTAAAGAGCACAAAAAAAAGCAATAC
>JAUTBT010074776.1:0-13381 GCA_032361225.1 Lepetodrilus schrolli
CATTAATACACTATATGTTGATTTTCCTAATTATGAATTATTTATGAAATATTTGGCAATATTTCATGACTATGATACTAGCACAAGCAGTACATATGCATGCAAGCCATAATGTGAGTGAACAAATCTTAAAATGGCTTTAAACCCCAAATCAACTAATCGACTAAGCATATATATAGTCAGGTCTATTTACACTACATACATTATGCAATCTGCACTTAGTGCAGGTTCAAATATGACAAAATATATCGTTAGAGGTGCTTCTTAAGACTGTAATGTTCTCTTCCTTTTCTTTCAGAACAATGTCTGCACAACCAAGAGGAAGAGGGAATAACTGCGGTCGTGGAAATCGAGGTGGAGGAGGAAATCGAGGTAGAAACCAATCCAGAAGAAACGAAACAGATAACAAAATAGATCAGACTGGGATTTTGGGACCAAATCCTCAAGGACAATATCCTCCTCAGTATACTCAAGGACAATGTCCTCCTCAATATTCTCAAAGCTCAGGACCCGAATACCACTTTGATCAAGGACATATTAACCAACACGGAACATACACAGGTCGTCAGGCACCCCAGTATCATCAAGGACAAGCCCCATACCATCAAAATCCACCTACAACAGCTAATTACCAGGAGCACAATCTGCATGGTCCTCGAGATGGTGATGGCCCAAGAAGTGGAGGTCCTCAACGTCAATGTGGTCCTCGAGGTGGTGGCACTTATGGTTGTCCGGGAGAAGGAAGAGGTGGCAAAGGTTGCAGCTCAAACTTTGATAGAGGATCTACAGCTTCTTCAGATGGCTGCCAAATTGGAGGTGATATGGGGAGTCTGAACAGAGAAGCAAGATCTCGTGGAAACAGGATAGCATTCCAAATAGGAAGAAACAGAGGCAGTAGAGGAAGAGACATGTGGATGGGAGAGGAAGTTAAGGTGGATGGGAGAGGAAGTGGCAGGGATAGAGGTAGGTTTAGAGGAAGAGGAAGGGATAGAGGTGGGTTTACAGGAAGAGGAAGGGATAGAGGTGGGTTTAGAGGAAGAGGAAGGGATAGTGGTGGGTTTAGAGGAAGTAGCAGGGGCCAACCCTCGGGAAGAAGCAACTTGGACAAAGAGGTATCCAGGAGTGTATCCAGTCTTGGCTCTGCTGCTGATTTATGGGAAGATGAGGCAGGACAGGAAGATGATCTCCAAACAATTATTAGAGCTGTGACGGAAAATTACTTGAAGAAGAAAGTTGTTGGAGTGTCTGGGATTGAAATCGATGAGGATGGGAATGCATGCCAGACACCACGTAGCAATCAGTGTCATCCAGAGGTGAGAGTCAGATGTGAGGGCAAGTATGGCAAAGGCAGTGACCACGGGAGAAAAAACCCCAGAAGATCCGCTGGTAGAACTAGGCAGAAGAGTATTCAAGGAGAAGTAGAGGAAATAGAGGATGCCCACAGAACTGAAGATGTTGAGGATGAGATAGAGGATGATACCAATGGCTATGACAGTGAGTCTGATCTGAAGGAAACCACAATCAAAAGGAAAGGACTTGCGAGGAATTCAACAAGGAAGAATAAATTTATGACTGGCAAGTTGTCGAAGGTAGGAAAAGGGAAATCTGCTCGCTCAGGTACTTCTACTGTTAGCAGCATTTTCGATAGCTTGAAGTTAAAATGTCCTGACACTCTAAATGTGTCAAGTGAGATTGGAGATTTTCTCAAAGTTTTGGAAGGTGTGTCCAAAAATTACGGAACGAGCAGTATAGAGGACGTACTTGAAACTGTTGGCAAGCCAGAGATAACAGAAGAAGAAGAGGAGGAGGAGGATGGGGAAAAGAGGAAGAGGAGACGCAGGAAGAAACTAGAAGGAAAGGTGCCAGTCAAGGTGAGAAACAACTCCAGTGGATGCTCCTCTTTGAAAGGAAGCACAGAGACAGTTAAAGTAGACAAGGATGACGTAGAAGATGAAGATATCGTTCAAGCTGCATTCAAAACACTCCTCTCCAAGTTTGGAGGTCGAGCTAAGATGACTGAGCTGGAAAAAGAGAAGTCCCTTTTTCCTGAAATCTTTTTTGATAAAAAATGGCTTCGGAACAAGAAGAAATTTATTTTGTTCCAGAAGAGTGGAGTGGTGGAGTATGTATCTGTCTACTTCAGGGAAGCCAAACTTTGTGTCTTCCACAACGACCTGAAGGGATGCACCAACACGCCGTGTGATTATTTCCATGTCTGCAGAGGATTCATCACAGAAACATGCAAGCCACATCTGGGTAAATGTTCCAGGCCTCATAACTTTTTCGAAAAAGACAACGCAATTTTATTGAAAAAGCTGGGATTGACTTCCTTCAAAAACAAAGAAATTGCCAAGATGCTTCGCTTGTCTGTACCTGAAGCATGCCCAAAGTATAACCAGGATCAACTCCACGAGGAAGCTTGCCCATTCCTTCATGTTTGCAACCAGCACCCTTGTAAAAAGAAGCCTGTCTGTAACCTAGAACACAACTGCTTGTCATCAGAACATAACACATGGGTCCTGAGCTGCTTCCACATGGCTCACTACAAAGAATACAACCTGGCACGACTTGTCCTGGGCAGAAACAATCCACACATTGGTGACAGAGCAACTCTTAAAGGATCAGGTCAAGGTAATTCCAAGAAGGACTCCACTGGCTCTCACAAGAGGACAGAAGAAGCTGATAAATCACCTTTAGCTACAAACTTGATTTCTTTTGATGAAGAAGTTCCTACTAAATTACCTCCAGGTCCTCATCTGCTGGATGAGCCAATAGCAGATATATCTCAACATAGTAGTGGGAAGTGTCCATACTCCCTCACAGAAGGATATCCAATACAAAAAACACCATTTGGATCAGAAGCAAAGCTAACGTTACCAGGCTTTGAACATCTAGGCATTGGTTCATGTGTATCTGGGCTACCAGCGTATGAAGATTCACAACATATGATCGACGATGTAGCTGACTATAGGAAAAACTATAAGAACGACTCTCGCATGGATGAGGCAGGTGCCATGATTGATGATGAAATTGAATACAGAAGATCATATTTGCAAAGAAAGAATGCTTCTGGTTTTACTTCTCAGACCGCAGCCAGTCCTGACCAAAGGGAAGTTTTTGTACCAGTGTCATCAGGGTTTGCCCAGTCAGAGGACACAGCTCCTGGTAAACAATACCTCTGTGAGCAGCATGTCTGGAAAACATGCACAGATATCACCTGTCCATATATCCATGGTAACAGTAAGCTGCCGTATGAATGGCAGTTTGACCTGAACGGAAACTGGCAAAACTTCAGCAATGATGCAAACTTTGAGGTGGAGAAGAGCTTTTGTCAGCTGGAAGGAATGGTGGCAGGACTTGAAGCAACGGTGAGTGAACTGATATAGAGATTAATAGAGATAAATCAAGATGACATTTGATCATGCCTCATGAACCATTTTGGACTATCTTAAGTTGGATGTCCTGAACAAGAAACCTCTAGGATTCTGGAGGGATCTGAAAAACGGATCTTCGATATTTTCACTGTGAATTGGCGATGGACAAGAAGTCATGTTCTTCAATTTAATTCACAGGGTGGTTTAAAGGCAGCCGTGAATCTGGATAGAATGACAGCCAATATTTACCAAGCCAATCAAGTGGTCAGTTCTGGAGTGACCGTCAGACGTCTGTCCACGAGGTCGTACGTCCAGGGAGAGGGTGACCTTTCACATCTGACCTCCTGGTGCTGGTATTGGCAAGGTGGTGATGGACCCAGCTGGATCTTGTACGAACCAGTCAGTAGTCAGGATTGTATGATAAACACTCTCTATTCTCAGATTCTATGCAGCTAAATTAATATATACACATAATAATAATAATAATAATAATAATAATAATGTGAACATTTATATCCACGCTATAAAGCATGCTCATAGCGCTACCTTATTACCACAGTCAATGGATCAACGTGTACTTATTTCACCTTATCAAATCTCTGGGCTTTATTAAGCACCACCTGTTTTTTTTCTGCCATGACTTTAGATATCGTCTATATCCTGCACTTAGACTCGCTGAAGCTTGTCTAATACAAAGTGATTATCCATAAATGCAAGATATAGACGATAATCTCTTTATCATCTAATGTCAAGCTTAAATACTTCTCTATAAGTAAAAAAAATGTCAAAGTGTGAATCAACATTTTAAAGTTATGCATTGGAATACATACAGGTCAGTAAATTGTAAAGCAATTCACGCATTGATAAACACACCAAAGGAAAAGAAACAACTTTAAGAACAATTCTTATTACAAAGTATGAACATATATTAAATGCCGACGATTATCACATCTTGTTTCCGTAATTTCGTAAATTGTCATCTTGTTTACTATTTCCATGTAGTAGCATCTGTAAATAGTAGTCTGATGTCAGATGTCATGACGTCACACAATGTCAGCTACCTAATTTGCATAGTTATTAGTCAGGCAAAGTAGCATGATACACGAAATATCTGTATACTTGCTTGTTCTCATAAACTTACTTGAATTGCTTTCTTCTTACTGGTTATTTCAAGATAATTTAGTAAAATCCTAAAAAAATACCATGTTATTTTACATGTTTGCACATAATTTATGGTAAAATTAGGAATATTTTTAGAAAATAAATGGCAAAAACGGTGTAAATAATGTGCCTATTCAACTTTCCATTAGACGATAAAGTGATTTTATCCGCATCCAGTAAGAAATTTCAAGGGAAAACAAATGTTATTTAAGAAATGATTTCTTTGACGTGCCCAGATGACGGCATTTACCCAAGCATTCTCATTGCCAGTTTTCGTCTGATGCGATTAAGAGGTACATGTACCAGGTACATTGTACCTGCAACCATATATACTATACAGTGCAGCCAATACAGCTGTCAGATTCTGTGCAGGTGGGTCAATTGCTTGAACTCTGCATCCAAAGATGATCCTGCACTGCATAGTGAATGACAGTAACCTATTTATTGTATCAGACTGCAAACTGGGGAGTTAGAAGAAGGAGAGGCTGTCATCTGTGCTCTTGGCAGTATCACTCACTGCAGAATCTCTGAACTGGGATTGTCATTATGTAAGGGTTAACACACTGGCCCTAGGGCGTTATTTGCATATAATGCATACCGTTGAAGGAATTTCCATGGAGTGCATTATTATATCGTTAATGCACGATGAGATGGATTCATCGTCAACAGGCTCAGATACTTTCGGCCCTCCTCTGACTACTTGTAATTTGGACAGATCTTCCATCTGGAAGCTCCGGCGATGGACTGCTATCAATGACTATAGTTATGTAATTGTTAGTGACAAGTGAAAAGCGAGAACATTGAAATACATATACAGGCATGTGTATTGTATTCCACATATTCATGAACTATAGTTTTGATAGAAATAGACTTGTTTCAAGAGCATATTACATGTTAAACTCATAAAACTTATTAACATACCCGGTATGCATAGACTTTAGGATATTAAAATTGTTACCTCCTCTCTAAAATTAATATATTTTTACTTCAGTCTTTTGCATCATGAATAAATAAAATGTTATATTATAACTATCACCAACTATTTTGAGTAAATATTATTTTATGTAGAGAGTGGATATTGGAAAGACAGAACAGGGGTGTGAGACCATTGAGTGTGTGAAGAAGTGCATCAGCATGTCATGTGTTTTCCACATTGTCCCTCTGCTGAAAATATTATTTTCTCAAAACATTTGATAGCTATTTAACAGATGTTATGTAAACATTCTGGATTTAAAAAGTTGGTTATAACTAATTTATCATGTAGTACAAACTATCAAATAGTATTTTTTATTTGTTTGTTCATTCCGTAAAGTATTTATAGACATAATCTACCAAATATGGGCATTTTTTTGTGACATCATGAAGATAGTCCATGATGGAAACCTAGCATTCATGTCAGAGAAATAATGTACCAAGGGGAAGTGATTCAAGGATGTTCAGAGTGGCTCGAGTAGCTATTATCTGAGCCTGTTGACGATGAGAGACCAGGCTCCGAGGGTATTAACTGTTTTACATCATGGCTTAAAAATTAAGTTCTATAATGCTACTTTCATGACAGAAATTGCTACAAATGTGTGGAACTATATTGTCAATTTACGCAATCTGAAAGATCCCGAAAAGCGTGTTCATGTTGGGGAAACTAGATATTGCTTGAACATCAATACAACGAACTGCTTGATTTTTTTTCTGTACATGTGTGAATAGTAGCGCTTGCATTCAGAACAATTACACAATATCACGTTTTGTCCGTCCCTGTATGGATATTAACGCTTGCGTTCTAAAATGTTGTCCTTGTATATGTCGTCTTGGCACCTGCTTTCAGAACAAAATACACTAGCCATCACAAACTTCATTAAGCAGTGTTTATGCCTAATGGTACAGGAACTGTTAAGGGGCATATACTTGTATCGCGAAACATGATGCATCGTTTCTTTAATTGATAGCGAAAACAATATTCATATGAATCTGTCATATATATTTTATATTAGATAGATGAGACCTGCGTATGTGTTCGTGAAAATAACACAATAAATAGTATAGCTTCCCAGAGTGCGTGCATATTTATTTTACATCAAAACAAACTGCAGCAGTTATCATGGTTATCACTATAATCAACAATTAGGACAAGTAATGTGCAAATAAACAACGAAGCATTTAAATTTCAAATTCGAAATAATCATTCCGATTGTTCAGTGCAAGAACATTCTTGATTTATCGTTATCCTTGTTAGCACAGTTGGTAGCGTACATTGATTCATTTTATACGAGTGATTCTGTCGTCGTGGGTTTGAGTCCCACGCAAGGCACATATATTTACAAAATATCTCAAGTGAAAGTAATCCCAAATTGTTCCACTTTAACTGCGCTTTATACGTCTTCAGCCATGCTTTATATGCCATATAATGCTCCAAGCGATCATTATCTGGACTTTATATGGATTTGGGAGTATATAAAGTCTGGCTGGCAAATAGCGAGCCATGATTTACATGCTGATAATGCCTGAAGGCCCTTGTGTTAACTCTCGTATATCTCGACAAAAATAAACAAATCAATTACACAATTCCAACATTTCTATGCAGGGATTTTACACCGGAGTTTTCAAATGAGTCCAGAGTTAATTCCCTTTTAAACTAAGCATGTATACAATATGAGGTTAGGCATTCATGTGTTCCCCGGTAGCAGTCAGTTAAGGTGCTGGCAAGCAGTATTAGTGCATTGCATCTAGTATGGAGGCTGGAGTGAGTTCAATTCCCAACAATCGAATTTGTATTTCAGAATTTGAACATTTTAAATTCAGGTTTGGAAAAGCACATTAGTAAATGGCAAATGCACGCTACAACAATTAAGTTCCATATATTTGATAATGAAATGTCTGGGTCATATAGGGACAGTAAGTCTTGTCTGGGTCATTTCTGGTGACAGGATTCTGGTAAAACATGAGTTGCAATATTTCTAATCTGAAAATATATTTGTTGACAAATGCGTTTCTTAATTCCAGCCCAGGTTGCAGTATAGCTTGGAAGAAAAGTTTCTGTTCAGACAACCAGATTATTACTTCCAACATGGAGACTTTCAATACAAAATAACCTTCGACTCTACTGGAATGTCCCAGGATAATCTGAGGACAAAGACGAGGAGATCTGTTTGTAGGAGACCAATACTGGTGTCAGAGAAAGATGTCAGTGAGAATTGTGTCATGTAAGTTCTCTCTCTCTCTCTCTCTCTCTCTCTCTCTCTCTCTCTCTCTCTCCCTCTCCCTCTCCCTCTCCCTCTCTCTTTCTCTTCTCTTCTCCTCTCCTCTCCTCTTCTCTTCTCTTCTCTTCTCTTCTCCCCCCTCCCCCTCTCCCTCTCCCGCTCCCGCTCCCTCTCCCTCTCCCTCTCTCTAACGTCGACATTTATATAATTCTATTCCATCAGATATCATCCAGGTTTAGTCCTGCAGTCTCTACCAAAGATTGCTGACATCCCTGAACACTGGACACCAGTGGACCATGTCCAGCCTTTTGAGGTGGTCAGTGTGACGGAGGACTCTAAGCTCTATTCTCAAATCAAGGACAAGTTCTTTGCACAAGGAGGACTGAATGAGGCACGCTACCCGATCGTTGGAATCTTTCAGGTCCAGAACCCATCCTTGTGGAGCCGACATCGCATGTGAGTGCACAATTCAGTGTTTTTGAATGCCAAACGTTACATTGAATTGTGAGTTTAAGAAATAGAGTATGGTCAACCCCTATTGTGTATTAAGAAAGAGTTTTGCCCTGAACTAGTATATGTAAATGTAAGGGCAGTGACAGAAATGGCTGAAATAGTTTTGGTGTCATCTTAGGCAAGTGGCTTAGTTTGAAAATTCCTCTGTTCACCCAGCAGAGAATGGGTACCCAGAAAGATGACATGGTCATGTGAATGGTAAAACATTCTAGCGCTGGAAACAACAGCTTGGATTGTATTTTCCCCAGGGAGTTGAGAAGGAACACTGAGTGCACACTGATCATTGACTGGGGGTGGATCTGGTGCATCATTAATAGCCATTATATATTAGTATTGTGACCATTGTATGAGCTGTCAAGTATTAATGTTATGTATTTAAGTATCTAATCTCTAATAATGTCAATTAAATGTTGTACATTATTATTCATATTATTATTTGCCTAATTGTTTCCAATAATCTATCAGTTTGAAACAGACGATGGAAGACAACGCTCAGCGTGAAGGAATTAGTTCTAAAGTTGATGAGAGATTCTTGTTCCACGGCACCGATTCCCTGAAGGTTGTCCACGGAATCTGCCAGAATGGCATTGATCCCAGAATGCACGGTAAACATGGCGTCCTGTACGGCAAAGGTGCATATTTCGCCACATCCTCCCAGTACAGCAATGAGTATACCGGACATGGATCAAAGAAGTACATGTTCTACGCACGTGTGTTAGTTGGACAGTTCATCATCGGTACAGAAGACCTGAAGCGGCCTCCCGAACGGAAAGGGAATATATTGTATGACTCGTGCGTCAACAATATGAAGAATCCGAGCAAGTTTGTCATCTTTGACACACATCAGTCATACCCAGAGTTTCTTATTGAATACAGAGATACGTCCAAAGACACAGCTTCAAGCCTGGCTGCCAGACAGCCTCGATCTTCTATGGCTGCAGCTGCAACACCTTCACTTGTTGGAGAATCTTCAATTTCCGGACGACCTTCACCTGCAGGTCTCCCTACCAGCTATTTTATGTCTCCAATGACACCATCTGCCAAGCCACAACCAACAGCCCAAGCCACACCTGTGTCCATCCAGCCTTGCACAGGGCAAGACACTAAAAGCTATCATGGACGAGTTGACGCAGCCACAATCTACAGTAGAACCCACAAGGGAGTTGATTGGGCAACAGCAGGTGCAATGACTGACACAACACTTTCACCTAAAGATAAACAGGACAAATGTGTCGTCATGTGAAGTAAAGTTTTTGTTTGAATTTGAAACATTATTTGTCTAGGGAGTTTGGCAACTCTGATGCGTATAGCGGGGTAATAATGTAGCACTATGATGACGCTTTTGATCCTGAATTAAACTCAATATAAATGTGCACATTATCATTATTATTTGTTGCAATATTTAGTTGACTTGCATCTGAACACAGCATTAGAAATCTACCATAGTCCTGTAGAGCGAACCAAAATGGCCAATGCTGAACATACCTTAAGGCTTTTTTCTAATAAATAATAATAATGTGCACATATATATTGCTCAAAAGCATGCTCATAGTACTACATATGTTGTTATCCAAATGATAATTAGTGGTCCAACCATCTATAGTATAATAAATATTATTCGTCATGTATGGGTGAAGGATTCCCGCTGTGACGTAAAACAATAATTCACTCATTCATTAGTGGGCCAGAAATTGAACATAGTGTGAATGTATCATAAAGCCTACTTGAAATTTAGACTTTTTTAAAGGCTTTTTCTATACATAATATTGTTATCCTTCTAATGAATAGTGAGTCAGGAATTTTACTTCCATTGGTCAAGTAGCACAACGAATTTGCTTTGTGACTGTGGAACAGAGCTGGTAATCCTCTCTGGCCAAGCCTCCCTGCAATGATTGTACATCACAGTTTAATTTCTTCCTTATTGTCATTACTTGTATGATTAATGTAGAGATGAGCTGCTGTATTGTAGAAAATTGTGAAAGAACTAAGTGTTATTAATCGGATACAGTGATGTTGATATGATATAATTAGTTGTATGTTTATTATTAATTACCGAGATGGTTCGTTCTGATAATGGAAGCTCGTTTTCTGCAGATCAATGAATGAGATGTAAATATAAATCATGTTCTAACTGGCAAATAATTTGACTGATGAGCTGAGGTGTCGTAGATGTGATTCCGAGTCGTTCGACTCAAATATTGGAGTCTGCAGACATGACACTGCTTCACTGGACTCCTGGTTGCTTGTGTGGTGGGTGATAAATGTCGCTCCATGCAAATACCAGGCCTGGGTCAACGAGTCTGAGAAATTATCGGTAACTTTGTAATTGCTATTTATTTAATTACATTGGCTCAACAGTGCATTGGTGATGTGATATGTCTTGTGCAGCTGTCGCAGTGATAAGACGTGATACTGTTCACCACCTGTCCATCACCACACATCAATATGTGTAACATCAGGTGTCAATATGTGTAAACTAAGTGTCAATGTTTCCAACACCAGGTGTCAATGTGTCTAGAGCAATGTCAATATGTGCAACACCAGGTGTCAATATGACAACAATGTCAATATGTGTAACACCAGGTGTCAATATGACAACAATGTCAATATATGTAACACCAGGTGTCAATATGTCAATATGACAACAATGTCAATATATGTAACACAAGGTGTCAATATGTGTAACACCAGGTGTCAATATGTGTAACACAAGGTGTCAATATGTGTAACACCAGGTGTCAATATGTGTAACTCCAGGTGTCAATATGTGTAACACCAGGTGTCAATATGTGTAACTCCAGCTGTCAATATGTGTCAGAAGCTTGAGATGACTCTCTGTTCACAGAATAGACGTTCTATGATTGGGATTTGAGATAATGCTTGAGATTATGCGCAGCCTTGATAGAATAAACATGAAACCACAGTCATGGCTCCCGTAGGTTTCAGGTTCCTTTCATCAAGTAGTGAAGTATGGGTGAAATATTCCTGCAGCAACATAAAACAACATCTTAATTACGTCCATGAACAAGCTTGGCATTACACCTGGATCCTTGTTACCGTATATTAATATTTGCCCATACAATGAGGTTGAAGTCAACCCATATCCATTTCCATATCCAACCCAAGAGCCAGATTTGTTTCCAACATGTACTACCAACAACCATAACACTCCTAGTTTCCACTATTAACCACTGTACAAGAATAAGGTAATTTCTGTTTTTCTGTTTCTGCCATATTAATGTTGTTAGTAAATAGACATATAACTGTTTCTTTATCTCAGAGCCAGGTGCCATGTCAGTCATTCTACCAATGTTGTGCACAGGTCATATATATACCCTATTGTGAGCAAGTCATATATACCCCATCTAGTGTTTTACACTTGAGTGACTTTATTTCAGCCGTAACCAGTTGTTAAACCTATTATTCTCAAATGTTTAGTCATCTCTACACCTTTTTTAAGTTGTTTTGTTGCATAACTTTGTGATTTCCTTGAAAGATCATTCTTGAAAGTGAATAGGCGTTTCGATCAAGACGACCGGAAGTGAGAATATGGCGTGGTCGATAGGTCGGCTACTTGTGTTCCCCTTTTCAACAATCATTTTATGTTGATGTTGAACTTTCATCTAAACCTTTGTGACACAGGAATAACTGTAGTTAGCTTCTGTCTTTTGCTCAGTTAGATTTTTCAATGATTATTTTCCCCTTTTGTTTTGCAAACATAATACAGAAATTAAATGTAGGGTCAGCAGTAACATTTAGGTTCGTCGGATGATGACCCCCCCCCCCATCTTTTAATTCATACAGTTTTTTGCTTTGCTATTCTAATTGTTTCCCTAAAGTCTGTTCCAATTTGTAGCTGACATAACCAATAATTCTATTTTGACACTTGAAAAATCATTTTGGCATTGCTTGAGCACATTCATATTTCATGCGCTATATATTTTGGGGTGGCGGTAGGGGTAGTGATAACCATTTTAAAAAAAAGATTTGTCTGATGATGTTACTTTGTTATTACAACTTCTTTTATGCATTTTCACACAATAATATATACCCACCATCACTTAATAGCCGAATCTTGAAAGGCTATGACAGTTACCGGTATGTGCGTTTTGGCTACATATGAAGTAAACAAATTTGCATTTTTCTTCCCCAGTTATGTTCACTGTTGACCAGGTGAAGTGAAAATGTGAATTTTCTGTTTTTCTTTGACTCCTTCAATCCAATCTAGACATGTTTGTGATTATTTTGATACAATCAACACCTATAGCAAAATTCTGGTTTTCAAGTATAACATGGTTTTATTGATGCCACACTTTACGGACAGATTACAGCTTTTCAATACCTCAAACATTAAATATTTTTAAATATCATAGAGAAATAAAACTAATCAAGAGAGGCAAAATCTGTTAATTGCAAATTTCTTAATTTCTTGTAATCTTTTAAAGTTTTATGATCATTAAAAAAAACATTTTGAAAATGTTGCACTTTAGCCTGGTTTTCTCATGCAGCAACACACACACACACACACACACACACACACACACACACGGACACATACATACACACACGGACACACACGTATGTGCACTTGCCAACCGATGAAATTGATATTATCTCTCAGCAAGAATATGAAATTCAATTCAATCATGGAAAATTGTATGTATTCTGCGTTTTGTGATGGTCAAAATAAACATATTCCCATAGAAATTCTAATTATTATCCAAAAATCATTCAGGCATGTGAAATTGGTCTTGAACAATAATTAGGTTAATACAATAACATAATCTCGCCTGTATTTTGATATCAAATTAATCAACTTGATGATGAAAGTAATATTAAATTTGAGGATTGTTAGCAATTTAATAAAGGAGTGTTGATACAATATATGTAAAACAATGCAATTGTTAGATTATATTCAAGGGTAACTGAATGTACATCAATAACTATTGTTGCATTTTTCTAAATGTATTTAACGATTTGTCATCATTGTGCGAAATGAAAATGAACTAGTGCTATTGGAACATGCTATTGCTTGTTTAGTCATGCATTTCTTTACATGCACATGGTGGCACATGGTCCCGTGCATTGCACGGCTGACCGCTCAGGTTAAAGTGAAGCACGTTCTAGCTCGGCTGGTAC
>JAUTBT010074787.1:0-13381 GCA_032361225.1 Lepetodrilus schrolli
GTTTCCTCCTGCCCTAAACTGACAAGTCGTGATATAAGTGAAAGAATCTTGAAAGCGACTTTAAACCCCAATCCCCCAAAAAAATAATTACAAAAAATTAACACATGTACGATGCTATCTAAATATCAGAGTATGTATTCTATTTGGTATGCATATATATTCAAACAGTGGCTGATGTAACAATATTCATATCTATGCATAACCACATGTTCTGTATAATCAAACAAGTATATGGCATGTAGACACAATCAGATGAAATCATTTCTACGGCTTTGCAAATATGCGTTTACAAATGATGTTAGCTCTTGGCGACAGTCACACGGTTCAAAGGCTATACACTTAAATAGTAGGTCCACATTCTACCTGTGTTGTACGGGGTAATCTCTCAATTCGCATACTATGAAAGGGGTAACACAGAATAGTCCACTAAGGAGAGCACGGGGACTTGTACATATTCTGCGTTTCAATTAGATTATTCTGCTATTACAGTTTGATGAAAAGGCATATTACCCTCCAAATCTAACAGTCAAACTATCTAATAATCTAATGCAAAATGTCAGTCTGACATTAAATTATTAACTTTCATTATATTGTAAATTGATAAAATGTTTGTGAATCTTCGGATTTCTCTCTCTCTCTCTCTCTCTCTCTCTCTCTCTCTCTCTCTCTCCCCTCTTTCGCTCTCTCTTCTCTCTCTCTCTATCTCTCTCTCTCTCTCTCTCTCGCTCTCTCTCTCTCTCCCCCCCCCCCTCTCTTTGATAAATTAGTAACCTTTTAAATGTATTTCTCTGTTCTTGCATTACCTCATTTCTTTTTGTAGAATCGGTTTTCATCATGTTGTATTAACTTGTCACCTATAAATATTGTTCTGGATTTCATAGGTTGAAATAGATTAAACTGGGAGGCTACAATCTGGCAGACTGCGATGTATTTTTTTATCTAAGCAAATTCGTGTGTTTTCCAAAATTAAATGTAAAACTTCAAACGCCTGATACGTGTGCAAGTCACAGTTGCTATTTGTGTATGTAGAGATATTCCTACATAGATAGATTCCCTGTACTTCTAACACCGATAACAGCAACATATGTTATATTTTAAACAGATGCATCGATACTCGCAATACTAAATATTAGACAGATTTTCTGATTAACATATTTAATCTGACGTCCTGGATCAACGACATATGTCTCCCTAAAACACGGATTAAATGAATCGATAAGCACATTATACAACACCTTAACCATACGCGATGTCAATAAATACCATGACAAGCAATCTGTTGTACACGTTTCATACATTACGTCTACAACTACGGTAAGCACACATGTGAATGTTAAAAATGCATGTTTGAATGTCAAACTGCTTACTATATTTTGATAAACGCTAAAATTGCAAACTGTATGTGTCTATATATTAATTATATTGACACTGATTTCAGATACAGAGTATAGTGACACGGTAGAGATTTTCCAAGTGGGCAATATGCTAATGAGATCGTGACGTAGGAACCAAAACAGATACAATGCAATTTATATAGTGAAAATGTTAAAAACACTTCTAAAGCGTCATTTCATATGTTGGAGATGGTACACAACCAGAATCTACTGGGGTGTTGGTCCGTTTTCGCGAAAACATAACGCACACTTGCCTCTGATACCTGTGTAATTTATGAATTGAAATAGACACGAGGTCTATTTAAATGAACACGACTATAGCGATGCTATCCTGGTAATAACCGCCGTGGGAGTAACTGGTATGGAAACTGTTAAGGGAATAGTTCGCAAGGAAACCATTGGTGGAACATGATAAAGAAAAGGCTGATTTAACAACTGTTTGGTTAATAGGTGGTAATGTTACTTCAGGTGTGATAATTGTAATGTGACAATAATTGTACATGGTCATTTTACATTGATACAGGAAACTATTACAAGAATGGCCATGGCGTGGGCTCCAACTGTTTTCGTGGTATTGGCTGTCGCTGGAGTGCACGGACAAGCACGACCGGTAATCAAGGGATGGGAATCATGGGGAAAGGGGAGTGGCGGCAACTCCAGGCGTAGAGAACTCCTTTCCCCAGTGGGATTCGAACCAGCGACGGTCATGTCGGCATAGAAGTAGTTCTAAGACAATGTATTTTGGTATTTCTGCTATAGGTTGTTCTACGTCATATGAATACTTACTGCAATAGGCGGCATCGATGGTCTACCGCCATATTGGCTGCCACACAACCATAAGTCTTTCTACCAAAATTTATCCTACGCGGTAATTTGTCCTATCGCTTTTAAGTTACAACAACGTAAGTTATTCTACCCCAAATCTTGTCCTAACCTCATAAGTTGTTTTGCACCATATGTTATCCTATACCGAGATACGTTGTCATTGCTCCATATGTAGTCCTATCACCATCGGTTACTGTTGTCCCAGGGTCGGGGGGAACTATTGGATACAGCGGATGTATTTATAGGGTAGAGCAGCGAGTCCTTGAACATGCTTTTGAATACAATCAATGGACTAATTTGCAGACATACGCAATCACTAATATAGAACGTAGTCCTGTCATGTGTGTTTACCAATGACGACGACATTGCGAGTATCACGTTATGTGCTTAGTACTAAAGGTTCACCTCGGCTTTGACGATGCGATCTGAATGTCTCACCATGATAGTTAATCTAGATGTTGCGAATCTGTTGTTCTCAATTGAAATTGCAATCAATTCCTAGAACTAAACATTGTATGTACAACTATCCAAAACATTTAAAGAATCTGAAAATTACCGTGTACTAGCCCAACAGCTGTGTTTAATTTGTACAGTATGGAGTCAGGCTTCTAGTTTAAAGCTACGTTATGAATGTTTATCCACAGGGGATCTTCGAGTGGAAGAGGTCCATTGGTTCACCAAAGGACGAGCTGATAGTCAAAGAGACTGCGGCTGTGTTTCCTAACTTCATCGTAATGACGTCATCGGACGACCTCCTCACTAAAGTGAACATGTTCGGATCTATCAGCTACCATGATTTCGAAAATGTGAGGGATTCTGTACGCATGTAGACTATTGGTGTATGTTGTAGTATTAGCTGTCTGCCTTATAGATATATACACAGTAGTATAGTCACCCATAAGACATTCGCCTATACACATCTACATCCTAGAGATATAGTATTAACAAGCATACGTGTTTCATGTTTAAAGCCAGACCTTACAATGGCAATTACAGTTGTGTCAGTCAAACAGCTTCCTGGAAACTCCGGTCATTATGACTACTTAACATCAGTCAAATATAGTAATTAACTGATGTTAAATTAGTCGTAATGGCAGGCGTTTCAAGGATGGTCAAACAGTTACTACGAGTAGCTGTACGTATGCATGGCCTATTTACTGATCTCACTAATGCTCTCTTTCCACTTCTTCGGTTACTAGATGATCCATGTGCTTTCAGAACGTCCTAGCGATCTCTGTGTTTGATTCCAATAACGACGCCGAGATGTGCCTACTGACGACGCCTCTGAAGGACTTTGAGACAACCTATGCTGATCTGAAGAAGAGGAATGGGGTTCGTTTCCCGATAACGTTGTAATTTGTTTACGCATTGGTGCATAGGCGGGCTACAGTTACATACATGCACATGTATGTCAATGGCATTTGAGTTTGTCAGGTTTAACTCTCTCCATGCTGGAGGCAACTGGAGCTGCCCCAATGTCAAGGGCAGAATGACAACCGTACTACTACACATTTTATCAGGACTTTTGGTGACCCAAATCCACGTCATTGTAGGCTGATTTCAAAGCAGCTGCACCGTTGTGTTCCAGGGTTTGGTTGCCGGCCATGACCTTGGTAGGTACCATATACTGACGACGCCTGTGACGACTTCCGGAAGTAAGCGGATAGACCTGGAGTACTGTGCAGGCCTCACTAAGTACCAGCTGGACCCAATTGGTAGGTATCAACACTGTTGATCATCAGCTTGTAGTCTAGCATCATGATAAGGGAATGTACGTGTTGCTTTACTGTCATCCTCTGGAACGATGGTCATTGCCTATTTAACATCAGTCAGTGACACTATCTTCGTAAGGGAAATTGCATCTTGTTTCTATTACTGTGAACATGTATCGGTGTACAGACAACATTGTCCAGAAACATCACATTAATTTGTTCTACGATTCTAATGACTAAATGATTCTTTTCTAACAATCATGACCTACTCAAACATACCGTTTACATTATACTTTACGATGTTGATATCGTATAAAATATTAAAAGGTTTACTATTAAATGTTGTACCCCTTAGTTTTAGGCGATCCCATAATCAAAGACCTCATCGACATCGGAGGAACACGGTGCATCTACCAACGGTTCGAGTACTTTGCAGAAAAGGGTTTCAGTTTTTAGATTTACTGGACTAGGCATTGTCCATACAATCAAACATGTGCATGCTTCGATGTAATAAATTGTGTACACATTATTTAATATTGTTTGTATATGCTGTACAACGATATGACCATATTTCAAGACAACTGGACTTTGTGATACGTGCATTAACCTTGCAAATAACATGTTTCAATACAAATACATACACATATATGACTGGATTAAGGCGAAATAAGTGAGATGCTGGTTTCGAGTTCGATAGTATCGGCATAAGAATTTTCAATTATTTGATGATAGCATATCATGGTGTGACAGTACACACGACGTACTACTTTGACTATGTCTGATAGGTTTCGAACAGGATTTCTTGCGGATACAATGTAATTTATCTACTTGCGGTATTTACCGGATTATATCTTCACGAATATTGTTTTATATTATATGGAAATACTGAAACATATTCAACAGTTTATATATTTACAGAAAGGAAGCATGTTGCAAACAATTTATACGACCTTCTGCATACCTAAATTTACTTTCCTTATCGTGAAATACAATGTTTGATTTGCAATACGCCCTACATAAATTATGGACCTGTCTTACATTACGCGTCACCACCGTAAGCGTGCACCCGACTAAATCACCAAAACACTGCTGCGTTACCAAATTACTACACAAGTCTGAACTATACGTAACAGATAGAACCATAGACTGCTCAAATAACAGTATTACTACACAAGTCTGAACTATGC
This sequence comes from Lepetodrilus schrolli, assembly GCA_032361225.1. Lineage (NCBI taxonomy): Eukaryota > Metazoa > Mollusca > Gastropoda > Lepetellida > Lepetodrilidae > Lepetodrilus > Lepetodrilus schrolli. Next base: position 5,119 of record JAUTBT010074787.1, read on the forward strand.
GGAACAGATAGAACCATAGACTGCTCAAATAACAGCATTACTACAGAAGTATGAACTACGGAGCAACTGTCCACCATAGACGGTGCTCAGATAACAATAGAACAAGGATGTAAATATTACCAATCAAGGAGGTGGGTGGTGTGTATTATTTGTTATAATTTTAAAATGAATTATTAAATGAATTAAATTGAGTAAATGTATTTGAAAAACTATTCTTTTATTATTATCCTGGAAACTGTTGCTATCGTTATCACCGTTGTTATAATTGACAGTGTAATATCTGAAGTAAAGAACATAATATATTATCACCGTTAAGATATTTGAATATATATGAATGTTTATGCTACAATAACACGTGTCAATTTGAAATAACCTTTGGTGCATGCACTTATTTGACGAATAACAACGGTCAGTATTCAAAGAATATATTTTATCATTGTCAATCGTAGTCAAAGTATGTACTATAGATAGATCACAATACTGTACATGCACCCACTACTATTTCCAATCATGTTTCTCACTGATAAATGATGTCATTAATGTATGCAGCCTGAACCAGCTGTAAGTCGCCTGTAATCGTATATCAGCAGAACAACTGATTAAATATTGATATTTTCCAGGGGAATTTCAATCTATGAATTTACCACAAGGCAAATAAGAAAATTATATCTACAACTTTATCGTTTGAACATTGTAACACTAACAGACGTAGTCAACATACACAATAACATCGTTATTTAATGAGGTATATAACGGCAGACATTTCACAGCAAAAGGATGTACCCCACATGGGTTTGAGTGCGGATAATACAAAAACTATGTCCAATTTTAGCGTTTGAAAGTGAAGATTATAAAGTAAAAGTATGTCTACATTTTAATAAAACATGACGTTAAACAGGTAATACAATTTAAATAAAAAATAAAAAATTGGAACTATATATTATGTCAGCGTGCTTTAACCCAGTTCCCAAGTCACATGCCTATATATAGTGTTTGTGACTGAAAATCGATATCACAATAGTTTCTATAGTTGTTATAATCTCACATTCGTGTTCATATATGATATATTGAATTTATTAAACTTGTTGGCAACAATGATATTATGGTCGGCAGCGACTCTCACACTATCAGTTTTGCCAAGGGATAAGAATCTCTCTATATATAGAGAGAGATTCTAATAAATCGATGTGACTTGGGAACTGGGTTAAAGCACGCTGACATAATATATAGTTCCAAGTTTGTTTGTTTAAAAAGAAATTATTACCGTTTTATTAAAATGTAGACATACTTTTACTTTATAATCTTCACTTTCAAACAAATAACGATGTTATTAGGTATGTTGACTACGTCTGTTAGTATTATAATGTTCAAACGATAAAGTTGTAGATATACTTTTCTTATTTGCCTTGTGGTATTCATAGATGCTTTTCCCTTTTATTTACCACATTTCATTTATACCTAAAGGTAGCACTATTTTGTTTTTGTGTAGACATTTAAGCCAGTGGATCGAACATCGACGATGACCGAAGAAGAGTCTGTAGTGGACAAGGACGGTCCAGTGGTCGAGTTTGAACAGGATCTAGATGGACTGAAGAAAAATATACGACATAAAATACACAGAGCTCGTTGTGTACAGATCATCGTCTTCATCGTAGTTATCGGCTTAGACATCGCCGATCTGCTCAGCGATTGGCTGTTCTACGCCGACATCAGTATTGCCCAGCAGGGGTTGGTCTATGGATTGCCAGATGAGAGGGCAGTCGTTGCTCTGCTAGTGTTTTCTATTGTAGGAAGCATCACCTTCATAGTGGAGACTGCCAACATCGTCAAGGATGTCCTGACTGGCAGGCCGTGGATCAACGCCGACGTCATGTCCGCTGTGATCATGTGGGTAGAGGACATTCCTCAGATCGCCATCAGCGTCGCTATTGCCGTGTGTCGTGAAGATCCTATCAGCGTTTTCCAACTGACCAAAGCAAGCGTCGTCATAATTGCCATTGTAGTCAGATTTGTCATGGCACTTGTTAAATATTGCACCAAGAATGCACTAGAGGAACTGAAGGACAACTCCAAGTCGTCTCGTCTGCACGTTGCGTTCCGCGTTCTCGTTGTCATCGGCATCATTATCAACTTAGCTGGCGCATGCGCAGTGTTTGTGTTCACCCAGACGCACAGAGACCCAGACGGAAACTTATACATTCAAACTCCAGATTCGATTTTCCACGACCGCTTCGACGACGACAGGTACTTCAAGAATGTCAGCATATACTTCCACCATCCACACTTCGACAGCAACGAGCAGGACAATGTCAGTCTGGCCAACTGGATGCGGCTGATCACGATCAACAGTGTCAGGGACCTCCCAGACAAAGTAGTCATGTTTAGCTACGAGTTCCAGCACACGCCTACAGAGCTTAGGATAGTCCTCTGGGAGAACGACGACGGGTCATGGAAGCCAGCAGAATGCTACACCTTCTTCAAGTCTAACTGCACGATGATCAGAGGCTCTAGCTGTAGAACCTTACTAACTTCCTCCACCTCCTCTAACCGATCCTCCATCATCTTTAAATTCGCCTTCACTCCTCCCGATCGAATATTCAGAAAATTGGTTTTCGGGGACATCAAATTCAACGCCAAGTATAGCGACAACAATGGCTTCTGTGACTTCATCTCTGCTGCCAACATCACCGATAACATCGAAGACGGGCTGGGGGACAGCATCGACATGACGGTCCACTACTACCGGACTACGGTGTCTGAAGACAACCACGTGATCGTCTCGGGAAAGGGCGAGAGCAGGTTCTACAGGGAGGCGGACCTCATTGAAATCAAGGACGTGTGGCAGACCGGGTGGTTTCAGTGCGAGACCAAGGGAAGCATCGCGCCACACATAGACTTCAACATCGAGCCTCCGTGTCAGATATCATAGCAGTAACATAATGAAAGTATCGTGTCCTAATATGGACCTCAGCACGGAACTTCACGTCAACCTGCCTAGGTAATAGCTGCAGTTCTGTAGCTAAAAGGTGCCCGCCCCGTTTACTATTTTGTTAGGGTGTTATATAGATAGCAAAATAGTAAACGGGGCACCTTTTAGCTACATATCTGCAGCTACCTAGGCAACAGAGCAATGCGGTGGTTGGCGCTCGTCCAAAATTGCGATGTTTTTGGAGACTCCATACATAATATTCACAAGTTTATCGAAATACGCAGACTTTTGGTGCCACCTACCAAGCCAAACGGTTTGAAGTGTTTGCTATTAATATTATCTTGCCAGTAGTGCATGGCCATCGTTTATGATTGCAATTGGGAGAGGGACAAGAATGTATAGACAAATCTGAAAAATGCGATATTTTATATTATTACATAACAAATAAAAACAAACAGTGCATTGTCTACCTCGTCAAAACTGATAGTGTGCTTTATTTACTTAAATTATATTCATATATAGAGAGAATTCGCAGGATTTCTGCGCAGTAAATACATACTGTACAAATCAATTGATAGAAGCTCTCATAAAATATATAATAATCATAGAAAACATACTGGGAAATTTTGAACCATTGTCTTCGATTCTCAGTGAAAATCTTTAGGAAAGTAAAGGACCAGACATCTGGCATGTATTATAAAGATGGATAAATCCCAAATGTCAAGGTAAAATATTTGTGTGATACACCTGGATTATATTGCTGAAAGAAAAAAACAATACCACAGAAAATAGGGCTATCAATTAATGAGACAAAATCTCCCAGGTTTACAAATAGTTGAGCTATTTACATCTACAGTAGTGTTGGTTTACATTAATTAATCAAGAAGGCACAAATATTTTCAATATTTATTTCGATTGGTTAAAATACCATTTTACAGTGTACAGTAACCATGCATGGTGACATGATATATATAACTCCCACAGCATCATGAGTACAATAGAGCAAAAGGAGGTGAAATTTAATTGGACAAAATACACTTCCCAACTTGATGTACTTCACTTCATTTAGTAATATTTTGTTTTTGCAATACAATACTGTACCACTTGAGGAGAGGATTTCAATAACACATTACATTTACACATTAACCCATTCCTGCAGGCAATGTCATCCATAAAACCTCAGTGATCAAATATTCCTCTGAGCCAGTGGTTCATTCCTTGGTGAGGGCAACAAACTAGATTCTTATTGGCTGACAGAGTAGGAGTGAACTGACTGCTGATTGGTTCAGTTCAGAGTAGGAGTAAACTGGCTGCTGATTGGCTCAATCCAGGGTAGGAGTGAACTGGCTGCTCATTGGTTCAATACTTTTAAGATGTTACACATGCAATGCATTCCTTGGACCATATAGACTGAAGTGTGATGATTGACCCATTCCTAGTTTCCTTTCCCCCATCAGAGAAATAGCACCAAATCACATAATGCAGAATGTCCATGTTGTTAATGGCGCCAACTGAAGGTAGAATGGAAAAACTGGAGTTATAGATCATGCTATATGGTTGTAGTAAATGTGTAGTGACACTCGATTCATTGAGTTGTACTTTTTATGAGTGGAAATAGTTAATGGCAGTATTTCCAAGAGACTCACATTTTTAACACTTTATCCTTTCCTCCACTGACCACACGCTGTCCATCTGGGCTCCAGTCTACTGCATACACCTGCAATGGTTAACAAGGCTGGATGTTATATTTGATAAAAATTATGCCATGCAGTTTGCAAAATATATTAATAGTGAAATACCTCCTTGCCTGTAGCTGACGTGTGAAATAAAAATGTCTGAATTATTCGAGTCACTATTGAACATTTTCTGCACAATTATTTAACAGTTTTGTTTATTATATTTTCAGATATTTCCAAAAATGTTTAGGGTAAAATGGCACATGCCGATTCATGCAAAAGGTTTTGTCTCAAGCGGATATGTCAAGTTGAAGTTTAAAGTAGGTCATACTCAGCTATTGTGCCAATCATTTTATGATATGTGTAGCAATTGTGGCAATGTGTAGCTATTGTGGCAATGTGCAGCTATTTTGGTAATGTACACTTATTGTAGTAATGTGTAGCTATTGTGGCAATTTACAGCTATTGCAGCTATAGTGCCATGTACAGCTATTGTAGAAATGTGGCAATGTGTAGTTATTGTAGCAATGTACATCTATTGTGGCAATGTACAGCTATTTTGGCAATGTACATCATGGCAATGTGCGACTATTTTGGCAATGTGCAGCTATTTTGGCAATGTACACCCATTGTGGCAATGTACAGCTATTTTAGCAATGTGCAGCTATTTTAGCAATGTGCAGCTATTTTGGCAAATTATAGCTATAGTGTCAATGTGCAGCTATTGTAGAAATGTTGCAATGTGTAGGTTATTGTAGCAATGTACGGCAATCACTTGTGGACCAGACTGACCTCGTCGGCATGCCCAGGCAGGTCACACAGGAGCTTCTGGGTCTTCATGTCCCACACTTTGAGAGTGGAGTCTGAGCTGCCACTACACAGCAGACGACTGTCTGCCGACCACGCCACCTGGTACACCCGACTCACGTGACCTCGTAATGATGCCAGGTACCTGCGAATACATGGGAACAAAAAAAATCAAAACATCCTTAGAAGTACCAGGAAGAATGGTAAGGACACATTTATTTTTTTAAAACACCCACATCGCATACGATTTTTATGGTAGAAAATTTAATGTCAAATGACTAATGCGACACCACTGTCCCTACTAGTCGCACATTAACAAGCTACTGAGAGAATATACAGGGACTGTAAGTAGACATAAGATGAGGTGTCACCGGTACACTGTCACTGGAAATGACACAGACTTGACATTTGTACTCACTTTCCCGTCTTTCCATCCCAGATTTTGACAGACTTGTCGAAGGATGCACTGGCTATAAGCCGGGCATCTGGAGAAAACAGAACCTCGTTGATGAGCTGCGAGTGTCCCGTCATCCGACACACTGGCTTCTTATCTTCCTCTGGTTGCCATAGAAACAGTGTGAAGTCGTCTGACCCCGACACCAGTCTCTCTGGAGATGACCCCTGGACAATTAACAGACAATTTTTTCTTGAATTAGAATCTTAAGCATAGACCTAAATGGATACAAACAACAATGAAGAAACCTTTGATTTATTTACATATTTTGATGGTTGACATTACTGATCACTTGCCTGAGCTTGGCAACTATTGGCAACTATTGGCAACTCCTGGCAACTTCCTGAAGTTTTGTGTACTTTCCAGATATAACAGAACCCAACATATTTCCAGGCAGGTTAATTATAAAATAAGTTTCAATAATTACTAAGAATACTTTAATAAGGATATTTGACACTATGTATCTCACCTTAACAGCATTGTATCTCTTCTGGGCAAGTTGAGCCAATTCTTCTCCTACAACAAGAACAGATATTATATAAACTATGAAATATGTAGTACAATCCACAAGTTCTTTTTAGGTTTTCAAGATCAAACGTTGCAGAAAAATGTTAGTGTATAAGTCACATACACCTCGGGGCTCCAGACTAACATTCTGAGTTACTTGCCTACAGGCCAAGTCAGGGCAATTAGTAAAGGTGCTAAATGTTAAAAGGTAGGTTGCCCACAGTGCAATTTAACTTGCCCCTATACAACGAGCATATGTTAGTCTAGAGCCCTGCACCTCTGTGATGCTCTCCTAATTGTGATGAGCAAATGACAGGTCAACATTTGTATAGGCATGACAGGTCAACATTTGTATAGGCATGACAGGTCAACATCTCTATAGGCATGGCAGTTCAACAATTTTTATAGGCATGACAGTTCAACATTTTTATAGGCATGACAGGTTAACATCTCTATAGGCATGACAGGTCAACATTTTTATAGGCATGACAGGTCAACATCTCTATAAGCTTGACAGGTCAACAATGACCTGCCTATGGTCCGACTATTACCTTCAACATGAATTCCAGCTTCGGAAGTTATGGACAATTACAATTCACAGATCGAGATATTTGAATGTTTTCATTAAAAACCTATCACAGATCAAATATTTGTAATTAGGTCAACTTTGTATTTCTAGACTTCATCACTCCAGTAAGATAAGCAAGGACATTGCAATCTAAATAAAAAGGGCCTGAATAAAAAGGGCCCAGCCACAAACCTATATACTGTTGATTTTTGCAATTAAAAAAATTGTGCCCAAAATAAAACATCATTACGCGTTTCTTTAATTGTGCATTGTGTGCATCATGAACAGGTCTCACAGTTAGAACATTTTCAAAGTAGCCATTTTGCTTCTGAAGAACCAGAAACACTTAAAATAAGTGAAATACTGGTTGCCAAATGCAAAATTAGGTCACTATGGCTCCCAAATTATTCACTAAATTGAGCCCTGATGAATGACCCTGGCCATGGTCTTGCCCAACACCAAGATCACATATTACAGTGGGTTGTCAAGAAACACAAACAAAGTGGCGTGACTAGGGATTAACTAGGACACCAGACAATTGTGCTTATCTTGAATGACAGTTCACATTAATTGTTCAAAAGACATAGCAAATAAGAAAAAACGTTCCAATAAAAATGTAACTTAAATTTCCTATCAATAATACTTCTATAAAGGAGTAAAATAATTACAAAATAACCTACTTGGTTGTAATGGATGAGCTTGTGCACCTTTATCAGACGATAAGTAATGGATACAGGCAGGTATAGTGAAATAGGAGCCTGTACAAATACCTTGCAGGTACAAATATAGATCTGACTAGTTCTAGTAGCTAAGTATCTGGGCCAGCTGGGACGGTGAATGCAATGTTTACAGTACGAGATCCAAACACGATCTCATGAGACGACATGAGGTGGAATGCAATCAACAAACTAGTGCTAAAATAGAGAGATCAAGTACCTGCAAATCACAGTAGTTTAATATAGCACTGACATAATTCACTGAATTAAATCATTTAATGCTTTATTATTTCTTTCTATTCTACTAGTGATACAAACATTAATATAATAATATCATCAAGTAATTTATTCATTTAATGCTTAACATCACTGCGGGCACATATCACAAATATGCCATTAATCCTAATGCATCCTAATCGCACATACCACGTCCAACCATCGACTCACAAACAAATACATATCTAAACATTGGAGATTGTTGTCAGAGCACATGAGAGCATTGTTAATCAAAACAATCTTTCACCCATTTGGAATCTTTCACCCATTTGCGACGATTAAACATTTAATTATTTTACTATATGCGTTTTAAAAATGAAGAAGCATGAA
>JAUTBT010074798.1:0-31837 GCA_032361225.1 Lepetodrilus schrolli
AGAGAGAGAGAGAGAGAGATAGAGAGAGAGAGAGAGAGAGAGAGAGAGAGAGAGAGAGATGGGGTTGATACTCGCAACAAACAGTACTTCTCTAGGTTTCGAATTGTTCGGATACTCGCAACAGACAATAATTTCTAGTTTTAGGGATATGTGAATAAAATTGTAATTTTACCATCATAGTATAATTTACAATATTCAAATTTGTTCCATGAATATTCTGTTACATAAATGGTTTACACGTATTGCAATATGACTTATTAGTAAGTAACCCATAGTTTTTAAAGCTCTACATTCTAATATATTGCGGTCATACTTCACCAACTACCTTTATTAATATTCCATTTCAACGGCAACGAAATGCAATGCTCATAAACATGGAGTCACGTGAAGCTAAAATTTAGCACTGCCCCATATTAGTATAATTTTACATGCATATAATCACAGCTGATTATGTATTTATTTGACTCACCCTTTAAACCTCACCCCACACAGACACATTTAAAATAGTAACTTGTGATACAAGCAAGGACGTTCCTAATAGAGATGGCTGTAGTTAGACACTGTCTGGAACATGGCTACCTGTAGTATACTGACGGAAAGAAAAGAGGATTCACCGGCCACTGTCATAAGATGGGCTGTATCACAATCATATTGGTGTACAAGTGTCCGTAAGTCTATTGCATGTATTGGTATATTTAGAAATACACCATCAAAAATAATAAAAGATACTACTACTACTACTACTAATAATAATAATAATAATAATAATAATAATACTACTACAACTATTACTACTACTACTACCACTACTACTACTACTACTGCTACTGCTGCTTCTGCTACTACTACTACAACTACTGCTACTACTAATACTAATACTACTACTATACTATTACTACTACTACTACTACTACTAATAATAATAATAATAATATAATTCATGTAATCGCATATATACACATAATAAGATTTTAAACAATGGATTATAAATTATCAGTGAAATACTAGTAAGTGATATTCAATTTGAATTAAATGTAATGATTATTCATAAACAATGTGATAAATAATTTCGCCAGGCTCTTAAACGAATACTAGTACTGGATTCAAGAAAATTGTTTTAAGTCTAGAAACATATCAACATTGATGTAATAGAATGCTTTGAATTACATTAACTGAGCATTACACTATAATTACACAATCCACTATAAAGTCAAACATATTAAGGCCGATGACTGAAGATCAGTTGAAAATTTCACCCCCCTTGAACCCAGTGACTGATAGATCATTTGAAATATTCACCTCTGTTAAGGCCTAGTGACTAATAGGTAAGTTCACCACACGTGTTTCAAATGCATGCACTTATGTATTTGCATGATACAATTTTGGAGTAACTGCTAGAGTGCTATTATTAATTCAGTAATACGTGGACAAGTGCTTAAAATGACGTAGCTATAGAAACACCGTAGGAGGTAAGCCCTATGACGTCGCCGGGCTTGACGTAGCCAGGACACTCTAATAGGTGAAGGGTTAATATATTAAATTAAATCGTGTAATTGTATAATTGTATAAATTTAGCTTCATTCTGGTTATATTCGTGTCAATTCTGAAGTTAGAAATAAGAATAGATAATTGTACATAGCTTGTTATATTTGTTATATTCATGCCGTCACGTATGGGTGAAAGATTCCCATTGTGACGTAAAACAAAAATTCACTCACTCATGCCAGGGGAACTATTAATTAGTAATAATATTTTAGTTATATTAGTCTCATGACTACTATTACCATCACCACCACCACCATCACCATCACCACCACTACTACTACTACTACTACTACTACTACTACTACTACTACTACTACTGCCACTACCACTACCACTACTACTACCATTGCCAATAATAATAATAACAATAATATTGAATATATATATTTATTTATTTATTTATTTATTTATTTATTTATTTATTTATACCGTACCAATTAATTAAATCATACGTTAGTATTGTATACCCGTGTTATGAGATGACCAATAGTTGATCAAATCGAAACACGATATTCAATTTTTAAATTCTTTCCAATTTGCTAAACGTGTTTAACATCTGTATAAAGTTTTACATAAATTGTTGTATTTATTATTTGCTTTATGAAAGAAACCAGAAGATTATATTTGTATCATGTTAGCATACTCGACAAATAATGCTGGCTATTAAATCGCTTTGATCCTTGACTTAATTAATATTTACACTTCATAATAAATTTGTTACGAGATATTTTATGATCCTGTTAACTAAGCTGAACTTACATCGGCAAGCAAGTATGTAAGTACACAAGATTGAAGAATGTATAGTTGCGAATACAAGCAAATATCTATACACGTGTTATCAGTGCCCGGGGAGAATGAATATGCATTAAATTCATAATGATTATACCGTCCACTCATGGTCAAGACATAGTCATAATCACAAGACAGGGTTATGGTGAATGTAAAATGGTCTATAGGTTACACAGAAGTCCATATTGCTACTTGTAAAAGGGTCTATAACGTACACAGAAGTCAATATTGCTGCTTGGCAATAGTTCCATAATATATATGTATGTAGGTTTTCTGGGGTGGTTTTTCCACGGTGGCGTCTCTGCGGTGGCGTCTCTCCGGTGGCGTTTCTGGGGTGGGTGTTTCTGGGGGTGTGTGTATCGAAGTAAAGGATGTTAGTTGGATGTGAAAAAATAACTATTTTATTTAGACTACTGAATTTGATAAAGATGAAAACCATGTATACGTACATTTTCTTTAACATTAGCTATACTGTATATTTTAATTTCTAAAGGTTACTACTAATAAACATTATTTACATGTTCATACAACACTTGTTGATGACGTTACCACGTACATTTATTGATAGTTATTTTTAAAGGGAACCCACTTATATTTCATGAGTTATTTGTGTTCTACCTATAAATAAGGGAAAATGCGCTCTTTTATTTTAGTATATAATGTTTATTTTAGTTGATTTTTTTTGCTCATTGTACATGTACATGACCTCAACAGACATTCATACATAAACATGCATTTTACAGAGTTGGGGTATACAATCAATAGTATTACGAATAAATAAATGTGCATTACAGAGTTTGTGTATATATAGTAGTTTTTACAGTGGCCTGTTTGAACAATGAATTTTTAGTTACAATATCACATGTTTTCTCAGTTATCACTTAGTAATGTGTGGAAAGATGACCAAAAACAACATAATGAGTCTATCTTGCATTCCATCAGTGAATTGTATTTGGTGTTATCATAGTAATTTATTATTTCTCTTTGTAAATGCGGAAAAATGGGGAAAATGGGATATTGCCCATTTTTTAAACGTTGATATAAAAATAATTTGGTGATAATCATAATTACATTTAAAGAGTCGTTGTTTGTACCCGTAAAACCTAATAGTGTATGTTCATGTGTGATATTCAGCTCTTTCCCTATTGCAATTTCGAGCCATTTACTAATTATATTCCAGATGGATAAACTATATCTACATTCACAAATCATCATGAACTATAATTTATTGATGTTGCACTACTGAATATGTTATATTGTTGATTTAACCCGAAAACGAAACACATTATAAAACTAACTTTCCACCATTTTATTAAATAATATTTGTAAATAATCCACCATCGATTCTCAATTTAAACCCACATTGTATTCAAATCCAGCTTTTATTCCTTAAATGGTGTATTACGGTTATTTCCAAGGTATTTTGTATAAATATTAAAAAAAAATTAAAGTCGCTTTCAATATTCTTCACTTATATCACGACTTGTCAGTTTAGGGCAGGGGGAAACCCGCAACATCCGTAGCAGTTGCAGTAAACCTGCGAGCACCGGCTGGTACTGACAAGACCAAGGATGATAACTGCATTGCCACTCTACAGACATCACATCCTATCAATATCGCGTCGGAAAGGTAACTTTCGCGAACATTGAAGCCGGGCCCCCGGGGCGGGATTTGAACCTGGAACCTTTGGCTCCGAAGTCCAATATTCTACCACTGCGCTACCACTGCATTACCACCTGCCACCTTTCTGTCAGTGGAATCTAATGAACCTTATGATACCAATAAGCAACCTAAATGCCTGTACCTATTCACACTAGTAAGAAGGAATAGTTTAATTGATGGATGTACGGTGTATGTTTTACTATCTGTGTTTTCATTACCATTGATGACCAAGGCAATCTTGCTCTGAGACTAAAATGTTATTTCCACAATTAGATATTGGTAATCATAGCAATCAATACTAACCACATGGAAAGATGCATTCCCATGATGTTGTAATAAGAAATCTACCAAATGTTGCCTTCCGTACATAAAAGTTGCACATCTCGTGTGGCTGGGAGGCAATAATATCTAACAATGATTGAAGCTACCGGACCATGTCAGTAATGATATAAAACTATGAATTAGTTATAAACTAATTATTAGATAGAAATCAATGATTATGTCCAGGTTTCATTTTCAACCAATATTATTCCATATAATAATTTCTAATAAATATTTTGACATTTCACATGATAGTAGACGCAAAGATGTCTTCTATACATAATTAACACCACAAATCACAATATGTAGTGCATTCTGATCAACTATGGCAGACACAAATCCGCATGTAAATGCTTCTATTGAAAGCAGATATCACATAAGCAAATAGATTAAACCATGGGTTACTTAGAGCAGAGCGTGTACAAGTTAAGCCATAAATAATTACTTGAGAAATCAAACGTAATGACTTCCACGCACTTTTATGTCTTGGTGCTCTGTGTAGTTTGTACTTAATTGAAAATCGCAGCATTTCACTTTCTCACCATTCCTTTATCGCTTTACCTGTCTAACTATCAATGCATGTGACATGAGATCTAATTCATATTAGACCACAGTACGTAGGTTAAAATGATTCCACAATGTCTAATAGTTGAATAGCAATCGTTCAAATTACTAAGAACCGTCGATAACTTATAAATGCATTTCCATCCAAAATTACAATGAGAAGGAATGCTCACAGATACCAATATATATAATTTATTAAACAATATCTGCACTTGTCATTTTGATAAGAAAACAAATCTCAACATCCGCTGACATCAGATTTGCCATTTTGCAAACATTTTGGAATTTGAATGTTCTTAAACTAGATGCATGTCAAAGCTGGAAAACATGGTACAGCTTTTATGAGAATATTTCATCATATCTAAATAGCAGACCGAATGGCACATATCTTGTAGCAAACCTGTTCCTTTTATCTATTCAAATTGCCGTATGTCAACGGAAACTGCTCCGTGTTGTAGCACTTCCTCTCGACCTACAAGGCATGCACGGCAACTCGTGTTTAACAATTTCACCCTACACAATGGCAGTGGTAAACACATGGCAATGATCACCTGGAATTGTTTGCAATGAGAATCAATTCAAGACCATGATAGAAAAAACACTGCCTGAGGTGACGTTACAGAACAACCGGAACGTAACTCTTCCGTTGCTGTCGAGACATAGATGTACTCAATTCTCATGGAATTCAGCTCTAGACAATAAGGAAAAGTGGTTCATATTTGAATGTTTTATGCCCATCACCTGTCCCCTTCGATCCCGTACAGAGAAATAACTCCCGCAGTGTGTAGGGCAGCGGAAATTCTCCTACAACATTAACCAGCATCATCTAATCAGGCAGTGTGCTCGCATCAGTAGGGTGATATTTTTTTACATCTCAGGGAAAATACCAAAGGTTATTTGTTGATGCAAAATGCCTCCAACCGGCTGTTATTATGAAGATCGTACAGTTTTACGGGAAAACAAACTAACGCTTTGCGCGCGGAGGAAAGAGTAAAGGTCCGAATTGCGTCGGGAGAACTACAACAAGATTAAAACATTAGATCGGCAGTTTTATGCCGGGGTGTCTAAACATCCTCTACATGTGGTATCGGCTTGCAATAGGAAACATCTATAGCTGAATAACCTCTCCAGGGCACACAGTGCAAAACAGTCGTAGACATACGTCAGGGGTGGGGGTAGAGGTGGTTGTGGGGGTGGGGGCTGTTACACAATGCCTAGGGAGGGAGAAACATATCACATAATTTTGTTAAGGATGTTATCAAATTATTTTATTTTACTTTTTCTTTTAATAAATAACAGATCTTTTCAAAGTGGATATGAGGCAATATGTGTGGATTTTATACGCAGATATGATTGAAGGTTGGAATAATTATGAGAAGATATATATTTTCAGTTTAAGGTTTGCCTTACATAGTTAAATGAGAAAAATAAAATAGAAAACAATTCTGTAAAGGTTTGATTTAATAGTAATTAACAGAACAATGAATGGCTGAGAAAATCAGATAAAAACGTCGAAACACATAATTACACGACATAGGCGACAGAATGCCCACGAGACATTCCAACATGGGTTCGAAAAGGAACAGCAATATTAAATTCTTGTCAACATGTCATTATATGCATGTCAGTCAAACCTGGTCATTATATGCCTGTCAATCAAAATGACTAATGAACATCATATTAATTTCTGTGAACAATAGTGTGACAGGAAGCAATGTCAGTCTTATTTAAAGCTTGATGATCGTGTCTAGGCTCACTGCTCCCCTGCTCCCTAAAGCTCCCGATCAATCTCTCCCATTGCTCCCCTTCTGTTCCATGTTCCCCAAGCAGTCTTGTCTTCTTATCACCATTAGCTTAATTCGGAACCTCCATTTTCTTAGCACAAGCTGCGATGCACTTCAGTTTTGGCAATCGTGCATATTTACAATAATATTACGATTCCTGCTACAGTATACCCTGCTTATTAAAGTCACTATCATCTATAATTGAGATTCATCACATTAAACTTACATCAACGGCTACTAGTCGGATATTAGGTGCTATATAAATCAATTTATTATTATATTTATTATTTAAATATTTTTCTGATGTCTTTCACACAATATATATCATAAAACTATCTCTTCCTTCACCATCTTATCTTATCTTTTCTTCATGTTTGTTATCTTGATCTTCACACTGTGAGATATTTCTCTTTCATACTATACCATTTAAAGCAACCTAAAATATACAGGTAGTGTTATTTTGCTGTATATGGTTATAGTCTAGCATATAATGCTTACTTGTATCAAGTTTAACACTTTTCACAATCGATATACCTTTTTAAATCATTTAGCATTTTATTCATGGATGTTCTTTTTTAATTACTAGTACTAGCTCTTAGATGCATGTCCATACTCACCTGATCCAAGGACTTAATGAGTTTAAGTTGTAAATGAGCTCAGGAAACATTTTGTTCACCTTAAAACATCTTATTGTAAAACCATTAAAATGTTAAAATATATCCATCCCATGTTCTGCTCTCTAAAGTACTTCTATGCTTGGACAAACTTTCTACACACCAATGACAGACTGCATTCAACGTTGGGTTTAATGTTTCCAAAAGAATTACCCTCCAAATGACCAATGAAACACACAGACCTAAAGAAAGAAAGAAAAGAAAAAAGATTAATTATTTTTTTTAGCTCTTCACTTACGGTCTTTCCTAACTACTCTCCTCTTTCAATCTTGCCGCCACTACAGATAACTCCCCACTGATGCCAAAAGACAAATCTGGCCTCACCATTATCTGACCATGTCAAGATTCCTGGAGGGTTCTGTGGCTTGGCAGTAAGTAACAGTGGTCTGTAATGTACATCGTATTGCTCTGGAAATGTCAATCACTCCCTTGATCCGCTGTAACCAACGACTACGGTCCCTCTAGATACCTCAACGTATACACCGCTAAATTCAGTCAAATCCCACGTGGTCAATATCACTAAGAGCCCTGTTTGGTGGTAAACAATGGTACATACGGACAGGACTAAAATAAATTCTAGGTAACATGAAATGAAGTAGACACATCTATTAGAACATTCTATAGCGTGCACAGTTTTGGAGGCATTTGGATTTTGCAATTTCCTCCAAAGTAGGAATTTAATTATTTATTAACATTCACTCGAGAGAATCCATGACCAATAACTCACAGTTAATCTCTTTCCCTTTATAGACCTAAACATAAAATGACGAGAACATATATTTCTTTTGAGCTTTTTACATGTCAATCATATTAAATGTCAAAATTATCAACCAGACGAATACATTATCTTGACTGATAAAAATAGAGAAGAAATCATGATGTTTAATCATAAAACTATCAAAATTAAATAATAAAATTATTGCATCATTTGGAGATTGGCATGTTATTATTTTTTTAATTTTTTTTTTATTTTTTTTATTTTTTTTTATTTTTTTGGGGGGGGATTTAAACATAATTTATTTGTCAGAAAAGGATTAGAAGAACATTTGTATTAATGAGTGAGTGAGTGAGTGAATTATTGTTTTACGTGACAGCGGGAATCTTTCACCCATACACGACAAGTATTTGTATCAATCTTTATGTCTCTGTATGTTTTCAGTACCTGTAACCTAATGTAAACTGACACTTCCTCAGACAAGGCAGACTCTGTATGAAGAGGAAGGAGCATGCAAGGACAGTTACACTTCTACACAGCTACATCAAAATGGTAAAGGTATCCAAGAGCATGACGAAAGTCTCCTGCAAACAGAACAGCGGTAGCTTCCTACCTTCCAGCCAACTAGGTCTGGTTTGATGATTATATCGGCTGGATAGTTCCAGCTCCCTTCTGAGAACATCACCAGAGCTATTCTTGTTCAAAAAAGAATCCTAGATACAAAAAAACAGCGCCTGTCAGTAAAAGATAACACTTAAGATGCTGAGAATGGACAAATGTATCAATTTCTTTGAAAAAGGGGCAACAGGTATGCTTGGATGATGAATGGCAATAGCCACACAAGTCATTTAACAGCTACAGAATAGGTACTAAAATACCTGTATACATCTATTCATGTTTGGTCTGTTGATTCTACTCGGGTTTAATGTTGAATAAAATGAATGGTTTGCAAGATGGTAAGCATGGTAAATGAGTATGACGACTGACACCGATTGTTATTTTTTAAAATCATTAAATGTCTACTAGCCCTTACAATGTCACAGAATTAGAATATGGTATGCATACCTGGTTTGGAGCCAATCCCCTTATACAACTAATTAATATTAATAATTAACACAGAGTAAGTAGCGTGTTGCTTTATCTTGCAGCAGGACTCTTTCACCATAAGCAACGACAATTAATACAGATCTCAAAACATGCATTACCATGCTTACTTCATTGTTATGGTTTTATCATATAAACAAAAATATCTTCATGTTGCTAATTGAAGGTATATAAAAGTACAACGAATACAGCTCTGCAGGCAACAGCGATGTCATAAAGAACCATACATGTGTCTAATACAGCAGGGGAAGGATTAATTAATCCATTTATCATCCAACCAACAAGTTTCACCTCAGGAAATGAGTTTTCCATTATTCATTTGCACATTCCTGGTTGTCAAGGAGAAATTTGGTTGATTTTAATTGAAGCCATTAGAGAAAGTCTTGTGTATTTATACAAGTGACATCATGGTTCAATGACAGCGGTAGTGATACCAGATATTCAAAGGGTTACAGCTTCGGTAGGGCTTCCCACGATCCCCTCCCTGATACAGCTCTGTGCAGGGCCTCCCTCACAGACCCTGTCAGCTGCATGTATAAAACCGACCACTCTGTTTGATAAACTGCATCACAAAGGTTCAATGTTATCTCACAATGTGCCATCACTTTCTAATTTTACCTGGATGTTGAGAATGTATTGGCGTATACATTAAACACAAACAGACAGATGGAAATAAATATATACAGACTCTGATATCTGACCGTGTTGGGACAAGTGATAGAGCAGTTTTATACCTGCGAGTACCAGTTTTATACCTGTAAGTACCTATCAGCACCAAGCACTGGTTATAATGGTTAACCTTACTTCTCCAAGAGGCAACCAGGGATGCCCAACAGAACAGTGACTGGCATTAATTCAGCAGCTAAAATGTTAACATGTTGAAAATGCAAGCAACATCGTAAATCAAAATCAGAATTAAAAGCAATTGGATTCTTAATTACAACCAATAACCTTTGTTTTTCTATTTTGAAATGTTAAAATCTCATTTGCAATTGTCTGTGTTAACAGCTGGCACAGGTAATGTTCTTTAATTTTCTTGCTGTGGAAGAACATGGTGTGAAGAGGCTCCATCCAGACAACTTTCCCCCAAAACAAGATGAATGCCATTCTCATGTTAGAGCGCAAATATCTCAAATGTTTTTCTAAAAACCTGCAACGGCACAGACTCGCTGTAGGTAAAGATGAGTAATTGCATAAAGGAGAATTAGCGGCAGTTAGCAGAAAATGGATCTTTCCAGACAGAGGGACCCTATGTAAATGCATGCCGTCACTTCTAAATACATCTTAAAACTGGGACCACTACTGGCCAAGATGACGGGAGTTCTTCAGACAACATCACGGCTGTGAAGGTCGTCCGAGGAGAATACACTTCCTACCACGGAGCTACATCAAACAACGGCAGTGTCACGATGTTATTTTAACACAGACTTCAGAAAAAAAAGAGAAGTGTTTTTGTTTTTTAATCGAACTTGAAAACTGCACCCTTCAAAATCTCCATTAGCCTAAGACTGTTCTTATACTTCATAAACATTCTTGTATCAGCATGATTTCTAGAAACATGATTATGATATTAAAATAAAGTGTAAATATTTTCAACTTCAATTGGGACAGAATATAAAGAAACATTGCTGATCGATTACTTACATTAAGTATGGACATTCCCATTACCTATACCATGTGTACCAGATTGGCTGTACCAGGTGTACTATATACAGTCAACCCTCGGTATACCGCTACTTTAAGGGTCCACGAAGTACCCCCAGCGTTATTGCATAGAGCAATTTTACAATACAGTATCTGAAGCTACCAAAGCTGGCCTTTGTGTTGAATCTGTACACTACAAGCTACTATTTGATGACCAAGACTGAAATCCTAATCACAATGATGCAGTTACCAAGACAGACGTATGTTTCTCCTTTGAAGCTGACAACAGAGGCTGCCCAGATTGTCAAGCCCTGAGTGACAGGGGATGTTCAGGACAGAGGCGGCAATAGCATGTACATTGCGTAAGTTGCATCCGGCTATATTTGCTGCATGTGTCGATCTTACACCTCCAGTTCAAAGGGCCGTCCGTCTGGGCGAGTTCCCTGTCTCTGATCACAGACATGGATCTATCCCAGCAGACCAGAGGCTCTTCACATTGAACCTGGTGCAATGTCTATTTTAAAAATAAAAGTAAAGTCTTTGAAAATGAAAAAAACAAAAGTGCAGTGTTTTCCATCATTTCACAATTTGAGCCGCACCCATCCCATTAGTAAAGAAGTAGTTCCTATTCGTTGTGAATACCATGTGTCTTTTGTTGCAAATTATATAAAGTGTACTAAAAGAAGTGATTGATCTTGTACTTGAAGCCGTAAAATATAAATTCTTAATCAGTGTTAATCTTGTTAATCAGTGTTAACTGATGTTTTAAAATATTTTATTTAACGATCTTAAACATTTAAAAAAAAAAAAAATTAATAATCAAATGAATATTATTAAACAGAATTATAAAAAAAAAATAATTCCTATAATCATGACTTTTCATTTCTGACATTCCACAAAAAAAGATCATAATGATCCGATGATGAGGATGACCCTTACACCAGCCTGTCCCCTCAACACTGCCTGTAGTATGTATCCCAGCCATCAACCCTGATCAATGTATAACAAAATTAACTCCCACATACATTCCAACCCTAAATAACAGGTAATCAAATACCCTGCATATATTGCAATTGCAAGTCTGGATCCTCTCAACGAATAATTCATTTCTAATGACATATTGTATATTTATGAGTATGTCTACTGCTATTTCAATTTCATTCTAGATTCAAATTGCCTCATAAAATTTCTCATTTCGATTTTAATCTGAAAGGTCAAAAGTTTAATTTTGTTCAGGACATTTACCCCCCTTGGTTATAATGCCACAGTTATGTCACATGAATGTCGTCACTTCTATTGTTCTCCTTTGTTCTGATGGTGACGAGAGTTGAAGAGACCCTTGTGCACATATTGTCAGCAGTTTCATGGATTCTTCCTGTCTGCAATATCCCCAACAACTTTCATTCACAGGCACACTATAAACCTAGTAATGTATCATTATTCATGGCACGAGTGTTTCTCTCTCTTTATAACTGTACTTTGATTCATCCAGTAACAACTATACGAACTGGGACAATATTTACTTCAGGACAATAAATAAATGACACTAAAAATGTTGGAGCATGTACGGAATGCTACAACCATGCCCACATTTTATGACTTGTCACGAAGAATGACATATTTATTGTAAGCACATGAAAGCAAATCTATCAGAAATCGCATTAATGATATTAGAGAAACAATAAGTTTGTTTATCCATAGCAGATACATTTTCTGAGAGAGAAAAAACAACAACATTATTTTTACTTTAAAGGTAATCTGAAGTTGTGAAAGTTTGCGCAATCTGTCTTTTTAGATCGTGTAGATTGCATCGAGTTCGACAATGACTGAATGGACAATCCTTCCAGCAATATTGTGTTTCAATTTGGTGATCACTCTGCAACAATGCAACGTATATTGTGCAGACATAATCTGATTTAATGACTGCTTATCGCCATACATGTCTTAGTCAGAGGAGTCTAACTGATGTCAATCTTAATACAGTGCATTAAACAAACTATAGACATACAATCGATAATGAATTTGTGGTTTGTATTACCATACATGTGACATGTACCACGGTATGTATAGTTTTAAAATGAATGCATTACGAAAATAGTTTAGTCATCATTTTGTCTTCAGGGTTATTTCGACTCCCTAATACACATAATACACCCAATACATAAACTTTCATATAATCATATAGTCATTAGTGTATAAATCCCTTGGCTATGAGCTTGTGAAAATCACCTCAACTCTGCCTGGAGTGTTCAAGCTGTGCCCACCATGAGAAGCCCTTATGCCCCATGGCAATTGGAAAATTGAATGGTAAGTTTATATGGCGGGTAATAAAATGTCCTTGAAGTGTTATCAGCTCTGTATCACACCCTCGGCGATATCCATTAGGGGTGGCCAGACCTTTATGTTCAGCCATAAAGTTAACCAAGGAAAAGACATTTATTAGGTTGTACTCATATCAATTTAGGTCATAATAAAGATGAATGATATTTCAGTCTGAGAAAGACACATCACACCCGCCGAGCTCACAGATACTGTCATTCATGCAAAAACGTCAAATTAGGCATATAACAAGGGAATGTTTTCTGTCCTTTCTTTTTCTTACAATAACCAAAACAAAATTAATATCATTTAGGGTCCACTTGTATTCTTGAATTCAGTTAACATGGTTAGTGTAATTGTGGATGTTAGTTCTGGCAAAATGAAATAACATTCGCCTTGCACTTGAATACGAAAATCAGGTCATAGATCTCCAAATAATGGTGATTTCTACCCCCAGCTCAGTTCTTTGAGATGGTGAACAAAGCGTGTCAAGTTCTGGTCTAAAATGACTGACACCGGCCAGCACTAGTGTTCACTTCTAGCCATGCAGCGTCAACTGCCAGATCGGGTGGCAGGAAGGTTGCGGATGACATAACCAGATAATCGCAGATATCTCGTACCTATTGCATACGTAGCCACTGACCATGTACGCGGATCAGGAGATACAGATCTGTGATTGAGAGTTACTGAAATGGATCAGTGCTCTCCTGTGTTTCTGATTCCAATCTGGGTCAGTTTCTTCTTCTTTTGGGGCCTGAACAGAAACCACCGACTTGCCTTGAAATTAACACTCGTTGAAATCAATAGCTTCTGATGAGAAATCTACATGTTGAGTGTCTGGTTTGCAACTGTCAGTGCTGATTTGGTGTGTACAATGCCAGTCATCCTTGACCATCTAGTAGATAACATAATAAGTACACTCCTGTCTTGCAAGGGCCCTATAGTACTTACATTAACACGTATACATATTTACAGACAGATTCAACATGTTCAGCATTGACGACAATGAGAAACATATATGTATAAAATAAGCCAAACCAATTTGATTACTTGCTTTACTTATCTCATTAATAAATCAAAAGTAATCTATTGACACATTGAAATAAGGAATTAATATGTAATGTGTGATATTGCTTAAATATTTCAAAATGTTAATTTGCTCACGTAATCAACTACAGCAAGAAAATGCACAAGTTTTTGGTTTCATTGATTTTGTAACCAGATCAAAGGTTCTTCAAAAACTAATATGATTTAAATAGCACACAATAGCCAAAAAATATAGCAGCTTAAGCTTTTGAACATGTGGTAAGTGTCACCATAAAAGACGTCAGAACATTCACAAATGTAGACAATAATGGCTACTTTGTGCAATGCATAAAAGGTTAACTCTTTTGCTGAAATGTGAACATTGAGAGAGTAGCAGTAATGGTTGTGTATATGTATTTGTGAAAATAGGCATCAGGGATGCATTTCACGAAAGGGTTGTACTGTAGTCTGAGCATAAATCAGAAATGATGCAATCTATAACTTATGTACAGACTGCAGCTAAGACGCTTTCAAAAATGCAGGTCAGATTACAATGTTAATACGTCCTTATGCACATGAAATCAGTCTACGCACTATGAGCTATAACTTACCATTGTTGTCTATGGTGAACCGGCCGAGCCCAGTTCCATCTCGTATGGAGTAGTGTATGTGTGCAGACTGCCCTTGAGGAGTATCTGGATCTGTTGCCCGGACATGTCCCACGAACGTCCCCACAGGCTTACTCTCGTACACGTACTCCGAGGAGATGAACTGGTCGAATACGGGAGCGTGGAGGTTTTCATCCACATCCACCACTTCGATATTGACCAGACACGTTGAAATCAGCCTTGGTCGACCGCCATCCTCTGCTTTCGCTGTGATATTGTAAACCTGTTTGCTTTCGTAGTCCAGGGTTTCGCGTATCCGAATAGTACCGGTTTCTTCGTCGATTTCAAATTTCCTATCCATACCGTCGACAAGCTTGTACGTGACATGTCCGTTGACTCCTACATCAGGGTCATTAGCCGTGAGTATCATGACAACAGTTCCTAGGGGCAGGTCTTCCCGAACCTTCACGCTGTAGCTGGTGGGGACAAACTTTGGTTCGTTGTCATTGACATCTTGCAGCGTGATTGTGATCTGTGTTGTTGAAGACAGCTGTAGATGTATGCCGGAATCCTTGGCCATGACAGTGAGATGGTAAACAGCTTGTCTCTCCCTGTCCAGCTGCTTTCGGACTTTGATAATGCCATTGGACTGTTCAATGAAGAAATCCTCAGTATCAGTCAGAAGGAAATACTTTATCCTAGAATTGAGATCTTTGTCAGCATCATTGGCATATACTTGAAGGACAGTGGTATTGATGGCAACGTATTCATAAACAATTTTCCTGTAATGGTCATGTTCAAATTTCGGAGGATTGTCATTCTCGTCAGAGATTATCACTCTGAGGAGCTGTTGAGACGAGTACGACGGATTTCCCATATCCTCCGCCATCACCTCAAGGTTGTATTCCTTCCTCATCTCGCGGTCAAGTTTACTCAAGATGACGAGGCCACCGGTGAACGTGTCCATCTTGAAGGCTCCATCTGAGTTTCCTGTGGTGATGACGTAGAGGATCATACTATTGTACCAGGCATTGTTATCACGGTCTGTCGCGGTCATGTTCAGGACGGTCGTCCCCACTGCAGTCCCTTCAGAGACTTCAAAATACTTTGGAACAGATGTCCCGAATTCTGGAGCATAAGCGTTATCGATGTCGTGAGCGATCGCTGTACCATCTGCGACATCCCTGTTGTTGCCGTTTGAGATCTTGAACAGGTTTCGCAGCCGTTCGGTAACGTCAGTACTCTTGCACGTCACCTGTGCGTCTTCTAGAGGGTTGTGCATGTGGCTCTTGCTGTTGACAAGGGTGAGGCTGATGGTGGTCGGGACAGAATAGTGCATGCCGTCAGTGGCGACGGCACTCAGTCGGATCATGTCACCAGAAATATGGCTCAAATCACATTCGTTCAAAGAGATCAGTCCCGTGGAAGGTACTATATGGAAGCAGTTTTCTATATTTCCATCAGCCAGTCGGTAGGTAATAATGTCTCCTTCATCAAAGTCAATTGCCGGAAGAATCACAATCTCGGTGCCTTTAGGAGCATCACGGGACAGGTGTCCATTGCATGTATTTTTTTCGAACTCGGGTTCATTATCGTTTACATTCTCCAGTTTTATTGTGACCACTGTTTCGCTTTCTTGCCTGTGTGGGCTGCCCCAATCCGATGACCTAACTCTAACAAAGTAGGTTTTGCGCATAACTTCATAATCTAGTGATTCAGTAGTCTTGATGGTTCCAGTGAACGGATCAATGTCAAAAGGAACAGACTTGAGATTGACAATGGAGTAACTGACTCTTCCATTCTCCCCGCTATCGACATCAGTAGCAGTAACTCTCAGGACTGATGTCCCCTTTGGGGAGTTTTCTGCAACTGTGCCTAAAAGCATGGTTTTATCAAAGACAGGAGCGTTATCATTAAAATCCTGTATATCGATGTTGACAATGCTTTTCCCAAGCTTCCTTGCTCCAGAGTTTGCTCGGTCTTCTGCCTGAACGTGCAGTTTGACCTTGAGGATCTCCTCAGCATCCAGGAGAGCCTTGGTGCTTATCAATCCGGACTCCATGTCAATCTTGAACAGATCCTGGTCATTTCCTCCGATAATACTGTACTGCACCTCTCCGTTCTGACCCAGATCTCTGTCCCCAGCTCGCACTGCAACGACTGGGGTGTTCACCGGTACAACTTCCGATACAGACACGTTGTACGTGTTCTTGTCAAACTTTGGTTCGTTGTCATTTGTATCTTGAATGGCAACATGGATAACGACTGCAGTGCTCTTGGGTGGGGAACCTTTATCTGAAACTGCGACTGTTAAATTGTATCCAAAAGGCGTCTGCTCGCGATCTAATTTAGCGTTCACGATAATATTGTAAATACCCTCACGTTCTCCAGATGCAGTCACAGTAAATATGTTCCCTTTGTTTCCTTTGGTAATTTCCACAGATCTTATTTTCCCGTTGTCACCATTGTCATCATCCGTCACTGTCAGAATTGCGTAGACTGTCCCCACAGATCCATGTTCAGCTAAAGTTGGAAGTGTATGGACAGCAATCGCTGGAGAATGATAGTTCACCGGTTTGACTTTCACAATCAAGGATGCAGTGCTGCTCCTCTGAAGGTTCGCACTCTTTGGTCCACGGTCACTCGCAAGTATAGTCAGCTTGTGCTCGCTATCAACGCTGTAATTTAGCTGTCTGGTAAGGGACACAACTCCTGTTGTTGGATGGACTGCAAATAGTTTTGTTGGCTTCACAAAAGAGTAATAGATTTCCCCGTTTATTCCTACATCTGCATCTGAAGACGACACTCTGATGATGGCTTTGTGCAGTGACATGTCCTCAGATACTGACACAGAATATTCCTCTGGATAAAACAATGGGCTGAGGTCGTTCTCATCTAGGACGTGAATCCAGACAACGGCAGACGTGGAAAATACTGCACCTGTTACATAATTACCTTTAGCTTTGACTCTCAGTCGGAAACTGTCCTTGTGTTCTCTATTCAACATCCACGAAGCATCAGTTCGTGTCCTTATCCTCAAGAAACAGAAATCTAACACACACTCTGCTTCTGCCTTGAACATTGTCATAGTGTCACCTCTGTCGATGGTGTACTCGACATTCAGCTTGGTGTCTGTTCTATGGATCCCCATCCGCATCGGGGACAGAATGTATGTTCGGCCGTGGGCTTTCTCGGAAATGGTGCCATTGTAGACTTTCTCTGTGAAGTGGAAGCCCTCGCGCGTCATGGGTGTCGTCAGTCTGGGTGTCGACGCTGACGTCGTCATCACCACCAGTAGCCATTGGAGCAGCAGTGGCACCTCGAGGGAACTCCAGGCCCCTCGTAACCTCCTCATGGCCGACTGAAACAAAACAACAGTAAACGTAAGCAGGCGATACGCACATTTTAAAACAGTTCAATGAAGGAATTATTGCTTTACGTCGCAGCAGGAATATTTCACCCATATGTCGTGACAATCAGTTGAAGAAATAAATATGTAAAATTATTTTCTAAATGCCACCTTGATAATTTAGTTGACAAGCAAAATAGAAACGAAAATAATATCTGACTTTCATGACATAATGGATTAATTAAATTCACTTTTCTGTATACAAATTACAATAACATCTACTGAACATGTTGAAGCATCCAGCTGGTAACAACAAAATTATATTGTTTTTATGTCAATAATCATATTCATTTAACGAAGCTTACATAAAACAGTTGACCAAAGATTGATCTACAAGTCAAAAAATGCCACACATAATCTTCATGTAAGTATAAATTATAGTATAGAAAGATCACAATTTGGCTGCCTTCAAAAGTAGATTATTGTGGCCAAGTCTTCCCGATAAAAAAGTTATTAATTTCTGCTAGTACGCTGGCTGTCATATGAGCTACTGAGATACTAAAGACTTTATAGTTTTAAGTAATATTCATATTTCTGATTTATTGGTAGGATATCTTATTTAAATATTGTTTATTATCTGAAACATTAATTAATATTTAAAATCACAAGTATTGTATTTTTACACTAATAAAAGAAGTCTGCACAAAATAATATATCAACACAGTAATCAGGATATATCCTTAAAAATTAGAAGCAGGTGTACTTATGACGATGGCCACAAAAGCATCCACATAATGAATCGTTTAAAACAACACCACTATACCCACGATCACAAACTTGGTAAAACACAAACTGTTCCTATCAATACCTGTCAAACACGGGCAGTAACATAAACAACCTTGACCTCCCAAACATAAAAATGTCTCAAATCCATTACACAGACAATGAAATCACAAAACAGTTTTACAGCTTAACATGCCATGGTTACTAAAAAAAATTAGCGTGATACTCACTGGAAAAAGCAGCAGCTATTAGTTAAATCACATTGTTTGTGGTGTGGAACCTACGAATACATGCATGATTTTCTCGAAATGATCGATGCACGGTTAGCTGGACAGATGGGCGAGGATACTGGGAGAGAAGGGGGGATTAGCGCCTAGTTGACTCACTGTCACCTCCCCACCTCCCTCTCCTCCCTCCCCTCCTACATCTCTCCTCCCCCAGGCCTTTGTTCCCCCTTCTTACCCCCCCCCCTTCTCTGTCACACTAGTGCAGTGGGTCATGGGACAAATAATCCCATTATTCCCAATATTTGTCTATCTCTGGGATCTGAGATGTAGTCTTGAAACAGTTTTCAAATATTTTATTATATAAATTTAATCGAATTAAACTTTCATTGTTATTAATTGTTTAATATCAGAATAGTCTTATTTATTAAGTTTATTTGTTTTGTCATGTCTCAATGTTGTACACATGATGTGTGAAAATGTATTAAATTTAAAACGAAAAATATATTTTGACAGGTTCTTAATAAAAATGTTAAAAGTGATTGATTTCTTCAAATCTAACAGAAAGAAACATTGGTAGTAACCTGATAGCACAAATTAGTTGATCATTTATAGTTAGGATACATATCAGCAATAGTGCATCTAATTGCAATATATTCATTCCAAAATTAATGAGTCACCAAATAATATATACAATTATGAAATACGATACTTGCTCAAATGTACCCATACTTCAATACAAAACAAGCTGTTCACTAAATCCTCGCTGCCTAAGGCAAATTATCATACCATTCAAATACCATGTAATTACAGCTAAAATAGCTTGGGTATTTTTCATGTTCAGAAAGAATAACAAGGAAACCGTTTAGAATTAATAGTATCTAATAACATGGATCAAGAAACTAGTCAAACTTTAAATACATAGTCCAACCATATAATCCTTTACCTAGTAAATGTAATGACGAAATTATGAGATTAGGACGACAAATCACAACCTGTATAATTAATGTATTGTCGACTAGTCATCCGTGACTTATCCAACAGCAATTTGTATGTAATCATTCAACCGGAGAGGCAAGGTCAATTAGTATGACAGCTAATTATGACAGGGATAATTGCACACTTGAGTGACATCAGAGAGAAATCAACCTCAGTGTCTGTGAGGCCACATGGGAATATTTTGATTGGCAGGTGAAATGAGCATGTTTTTCTCCACAAACATTTTACTACAGGTTTGCTCTAGTAATAGAAACATGCAATATGGCTGCACTAGTTGGTCTCCTAATAAAATATGTATTTATCGGCAGGTGTAAAGTACACATAGAATTTGAAGTGTACATTAAAAATTAAAATTAAATTAAATGCAATAAATTAAGTATGTAATTGATGAAGTGCAAAGAGGTCTGGGCAAAACCACGAAAACAGGAAACATGTTACTAATATTTTTGTAATAAAACACAAACAAATTATATGCATTGCAGGGAACTTTGCCAATTTAGCTAAGCTACAATGCATGTAATCAATTACTTTGGAAGAAATAATACTTAAAAAAATAAGAAGAAAACTAGAAAATACATATTTAAAAAAAAAAAATTAAGTATCAAAATTGAAAAAAAACCAATATACAAACAGCTGTTACATATAATTTCTAAACTATCCATTACATTCCCACTAACAATGTTAGCAGTATTTATTTAACCTACTTCCAGCGAAGGCAACAACAGATGCTGTGTTCAGCCATCATTAATCCAACGGGGGAAAACATTATTGGATATAAAGTATTAAAAGTTTAAAAGACAATTTTGGACTCATCCAATGACACATTTACTGCTGTACATATGTGCACATTTTCTGAATAAATGAAAGTTATATATGTAGACCAATCAAATATACTTGAACTAGTAAATATGACCTGCTCTTGGAATAAGGAACAAATGGCTGCCATCACATATATAGTTTGAACAACTCTGTACAACATGTCAGTCTGATCATCAAAATCTTGGTAGCAACAGCCATTAAAACATATTTCCATATCAATGTAGCAAAGTATGTTATCGATAAATAGCAATTATTGCCAAGTTCTATGAATAAGGCCATAGTTATTTTATTCAATGGTTTACGGATCCGCCAACCCGATTATTTCCAGTTTGGAAAATAAAAATTATTATTTTTATTATTTCCCACCGACAGTGCACTAGATTTTAGAAAATTTTATAATAAATAGTGAAGGAACAAGTCACATAAATCATTAATAGACCTGAACAAAGACCAACAGGAAATGGGTTTTAAGCCAATTTGATTGCTTACTGGTAAATATGTAGAATAAAACTATTATTTCTAACAAATTGGTGCTATTGACATACATTACTAATACAAAATAAGTGTGCATTCAAATCTAAACATATTTATATGCACTGGTGTTTATAAAAAGTCTTGAAATTTATATATATTTTCTGTCAACCGGTCATTCATAATCTCCAATTATTATTATTTATATATTGGACCCGACCGACTGGCTAAAATATCAAATTATATTTATATTTTCGACAGCTTGAGCCAAAATTATTACAGAAAAAAAACGTAAACCAGGGAATCAAATAACTGTGGCATAATGGATTAACAAACTGATGGTTAATACCAAAATTAGTGGCCAGGTAACTCATTAAATAACTCAGTATTTCAGTGATGCTCTGGTGATGAATGTTCTTGATGGATCTTGGGAGTAAAACATCTAACAACTGCGCATTTCTACATTATCCAACAAGCAGCATCTGATGAGCATGAACCAAGGGAGATAATTGTCCCCTATGAAGTCAAATTGAGCTTCATTCATCACACCATACACCATATATTTTGTCCCTGGATGGGATGCAAACCTGAATCGTCACGTTTGTAGCCTAATTCCTTACCACTGAGCTAATTTTATATCATAAAACTGGTGCCATCAGAAGTAAATAAATAAAAAATCTTGGCGACTGACATTTTCAAGTCAGATGATGTCATACAGATTGTCGTAGCTAATTACAATATAACTTTGTCATCATTAGTTCCTAATGAAGTTGATGAGCTTCTCCAGCTAACGGTAAAAGGTTTGCACTGCTGGCACTTCCATTTTATATTTCCGGGGTAGATGGCGAGGACGTTATTTCCAAGGCTATCAGCGAACACTGTGGCACTCCAAACTGATGATGTCTGACATCACTAATTCCAACGTAATTGTAATTCACATCAAACAGACAAAGTACGGCAAGATAAGCAGCCATATTTCAAGGAAATTGATTATTGCCTCACTGTCCTCTGCATCATCGACCCTTTCAACTTCAAACAAATGTTGAAAACTGTGCAAATGTTTTGCCAGGTGCAATACCTACACTAAATTGACCATACTAGAAAAAATATGAACTACTGACTCGCAGCTGCTATGAAAACATCAGGCTGTCAGTGGCTGATGGTTTTCGGAAATGAATGCATGATATGCCACGATAGTGAACATTGTCCTCAGGAAGAATCATTCATCAAGCATGCATATACCTTTAAACTTATCTATCATATTGGGTGTGTGTAATAATAGGTGTTTCCAGGAGGCATGATGGATTGTTACTGTGTGACTTAACTGACATCATCCTGACAATTGGAGACTCCGTTTGGAAATTAAATATATTTTGAATTCTCTTATCATGGTAAATGACATTGAATAAAAACAACATCCAATGCAAATTTATATTTTATGACATCTATATTATAATTAAAACAATGAGGATCCCATACATTAAAATTAAGCAACATCGGAGTACGCATTCAACCTGTTCAATTGCTAATCATTATCTTTTGTTTACATTTCACGAATACATTTCATGTTTTTCAGTGCCGAATGTCAAAATTTATATGAAATCTGCAAGTATTATCCAGTGCAGCTGACACATGCAACAACCTTGCAGACTCCCTGTCTATGCCGATTTATCATAACAATGTCATTGTCATCACATTCGACAACTCCCTAAACACAGATAACCCTATTTTGATTGCTCATAATCAAGCTGTAATCCATCATAACACCTTAGGATCCAGCGCTTGCCATATTATGTTATTTTAACCAATTATCATATAAATTTATATGGAAAAAGCACATAATCAATCAAAATGAAAATCTGTTTTCATTCTTCGTTAAAAACTAAGGACTGATCGACAAACCATGAGTGTATTCATGTTAAGTGCTCAACCACAATTTGTAAATGTTAAAGTAGTAGAAAATCTACTGTAATTACCCTAATAATTCGAACAGGAGAAAATAATTAAATTTGTAGCCGTTCGAAATTATAATAAAAATATGAAAATATAAAATTATTGCTGTTCGTTTAATTATGGACAACCAAATTAAAGTACAAAATATGGTTGTAAATGAAATGGTAAATAAATGAAGGATTTTAAAAATATGTTTTACATTTTTTTTAATTTTGAAAAAAATGATTGTGTTCAAATTATTAGAAAAATGTGGTCATGTTTGTATTTTTAAGGTTTGTAAAAAATATTTTCTGCAATTAATTTAGGTGTTCGAACTATTAGAGGGTTTGAAATATTATGGTAATTATGTTTGCGATATATTCAAAACAGTGACAGAAACAACATGGAAAACGTTGATTTATTCCTTCTGCACTCAACACGGTAAAATTGTCTCAGTAAATTTGCCCAGGGATTACCCAACTCTAGCTGAAGTCAACATCTTCACGGCAACAGAAATAGACAAAATGTCAGCCCATGTCACTGACACAAGCCTGTCGTCTCTCTCCTTGCCTGTCAATCAATAGCATCAACACCAGACACTGTCAGAAACCTAGAAAACCTGGTGAACTCCAAGTCGAAATGTGGTTAAAACTATTGCACAACACGTCTTAATGTCAAAGAGGAATGCTGGACGTTGCGCGTACTTCAATTCGTGGATTACAAGGTTCCTGCTATTTTAGTATCAATTCCTGTCACTGTCACAGATATTAATGATGTAATGATGTAGCTTATATGACTATATACTCTTCAAATACTGTAAGTGTAATTTGTGAATATCATAAAAATCACAATTCATGTAATCATTAACCCTCTCCCTGCTGATTAAGGCTAGGGCATCTCCGGTTGCCTCCAGGATGGATATAGTTTAAGGGATATATACCTAAAATGCAAATCCCAATGACAAATATATAATGGCACAAACCATGTCTCAATAAATGTTCCCTCTTTAAAAACAATTTAATTTTCAGGCTTGATTATTTATACAAAAGTCATAATAAGGCATTTTGTATATTCACTAACTCATAAACACATTAAAAGATAATAAATAGCTCCATAAATTTCCATACCATACAGTGAAAGAGAACACCTCTTAATGGTTCCAAAATAAAAAATAGTTCCAAACAGCTTATCTACCAATAAAAACAAACACCAAGCAATTTCAGAGTTTAAAATGCCAAGCAATTTCAGAGCTTTTAAACAAAATGGCAAGCAATTTCAGAGCTATTAAACAAAAAGCCGAGTAATTTCAGAGGTTTTAAACAAAACGCAGAGTAATTTCAGAGGTTTTAATCAAAACGCCAAGTAATTTCAGAGCTTTTAAACAAAATGCAGAATAATTTCAGAGCATTTAAACAATGTCATCAGTTACCAGGCAGCATACCTGTCATCAATTCGTGGACATTCTACAAGGAAGCCCAAGTGTATACACTTTGATAAGACATAGGGAGCAGGCTGGCTGCAATTCACTCAAGTGTCGGAGCATTTCCGTCTCTCTGATTGTATCTGTTGTTTCAACAGGCACTCAAACTTGTCTGAAGACAAATCAGCCAGACAATGTTGAGGACCTCCCACTATCAAGCGTTCTAATATGTCACAGTGTGTGTACAGTAATGTTCCTGACAGTAGTTAAGCAATCTGATCATATAATAGCCGACATCACAGCTGCTACAGGACAGTACCGCGAGACTCACCAGTCAAGACTGATGGAAGTAAGCCAAGTGATAAATGCACAGCCTGTATGTAAATATTACCATAATTACTCATAATCAATTCATTTAATTGTCATCCTCTGCAGAAGAGGACACAGAATCCCCTAATGGGATTTAAACTGTTGACCTTATATTTCATCTGGACCTAGACAGTCAACATACTTTAATATAAGTAAACCCAGAAGACCAATGGTGATTATCGATATGTTAAACTGGCCATTGCACTAGAATGAATTAATGAATTATTAGAGGGAATCTTTCACCCATACATGATGAACATTGCACTAGAAATAAGACTGAATTGACATTCAAACTATCTATATATATATACACATACCACAATAACACTAGAACATCTTGCTGAATGAACATTGTTTAGAGAACGACTTGGGCCAACCTTCAGCAAATCAGAAATATATACATGCATACATGGACATAACCAGTTAATACGGTAAAGCTTGCATGAATATAAATCACAACTACCAAAGAGATGTCATAATCCTCAATTATCAATTACAATATGTATTAGTCATGCTGACAAGTCACAAGCCAGAGATGATCATCAAAGCAAAATATGCTGAATCAGCAACTGATACCGATGATTTCATCATCACGATAAGATAGTCTTCACTATCTAAGGTTGATATAACTCTTAGAGTCTGATATAACTCATATAACTCTTAGTCTGATATAATTCATATAACTCTTAGAGTCTGATATAATTCATATAACTCTTAGAGTCTGATATAATTCATATAACTCTTAGAGTCTGATATAACTCATATAACTCTTAGAGTCTGATATAACTCATATAACTCTTAGAGTCTGATATAACTCATATAACTCTTAGTCTGATATAACTCATATAACTCTTAGAGTCTGTTATAACTCATATAACTCTTAGAGTCTGATATAACTCATATAACTCTTAGTCTGATATAACTCATATACCTCTTAGTCTGATATAACTCATATAACTCTTAGTCTGATATAACTCATATAACTCTTAGTCTGATATAACTCATATAACTCTTAGAGTCTGATATAACTCATATAACTCCTTCTAGAAACATATATTGAGAGTGACAACAGTAATCATATGAATTGATTTGTATGCATCCATCAAATATTGTTTCAAGAATTAATTTTTAAGCTATTGTAAAGGTCATGTGAATTTCTAAAAGAGAATCGTAAGTTTCATAATTTTTGTTCCATATTTCTCCTGGCCAGCAGAAATAAAAAAAATAAACCCACAGGCTAGTCCTATTATATTGACACAAAGCCAATACTCCTGTTCTCTGCGCAGTCCAACAATAAACTTCCACACTTCAACAATTTCCTTAATTGCAATCCAGTGGGAAAGCAGTTTTGACAAGTCAAGCATTCGCTATGGCTGTATTAAACCATGGTCAACCAGTCTGTCAATGTACGATAATACCAATAATTCTAATGAAGGGAAGAAACAAGCCCCAAAATTCCACTCTCCTTGAAGATACTTCAGGTCAGGCTGGGGTTATATGAAACAATTCTTGTGAAGAAAGACCTGAGGCAGGTTGGTTTGAAAGGCCAGTCACCTCGACCAAATATAGTTTGTGCAGTCAACAGCTCCTAGTTTCTTCCAGGCTCACCTATTTGCAGGTAGGCTGCCATTGTGTTTGGGCAACGGAAGGTAAACCATGTTGTTGTTCGGACTGCAACGAGGGATAATATCCACAAAATCAGACTAGCCATGTGTAGACGAGTTGACAAAAACTCTTTTCTGAGCCTGGTGGCTGACAGGGAGGTTAAATAGGTCCTTCTCTTTTCCTTGTACCGGCCGATCTTTAGCATTGCCAGCCACCCTGATCACAATGACAACTCTGTATAATTTGATTTCTATACCTCAACGGGACAAAACTTGTGTGAGGGGATTACTACTGATAGCTCTCTAGATAAAGTAATTTAATATACACCAACTTATGAAGCTTTTTTCTCTCAAACTGCATACAAAATCAAGGAGACATGGCAGGGAAAAACTTCCCGTGCATATTTCTGGGAGGTCTCGTGGGGCGCAGTGAAAAGGTTTTACAAAATGTGAGATCACAACAAGATTAAGTGTATTAGGCATTAATTTCATCCAGAGAGTGAACAGGCTTTGCTGAACATATATTAATGAATGAACATAGCTCTAGACAGGCTGACCGCTTCCCATGACTGAGACCTGCATATATCATGGAAATGTTGATCGAATACAGAGATAGTACTATAATGCCAGGATGCATTGGCGAAATCTGGTTTGAATATTGATACATGTACATTTTTCAATATCCTTATATAACGCACTATTTTAGTTGATGCAAAAGAAAATAGTATAACATTTTAGTAACGTTAAAAAGATAATTTTTTTAAAGATTTACAAATGCTTCCTGCTCTCATATAGATTCGTTGTTGAATATTTTTCACTTTAATAATAGTATTCTTTACTACACGTGTGTATGTCTTTAATTATATTATATACACAGTACATCATGTACATCAAAAGTTCATGTAATTTTTATAACAGTAAAAGTGTATGTTTAACAACTGATTATTTTAATGATTAAAAAAATAAGTTGTAACCGAGTTCTTAACATTAAAATCATCCCTGGTTATACACATGTATAATGTCAGAGAAAACCCAAGGACAAAGCTCATAAGCAATGTGTGCACACAGTTGACAGTATGAGATTGACATGTTTGGTACATTGTCTAGACAATCAACTCCATCTACAGTACACATGATACAACACCGATCAGGTCATAGTAACATACACTGATCAGGTCATAGTAACAACCTAATTGTTAGTCATGTGACCAGTTGACATATTGTCCTGAATTAAACATTACATTTTAGATTTTAAATGTTATTGAATACATGCCTTATTCTAATAAAACAAAGCATTTATGAATGCTACTGGTTAACAATAATAGTGATAAATTTAACCAACATTTGTTTTTATTAAATGGTAATTCAATGAAGTAATTGTAACTTTCAAATAATATTATAGTATTCTGGTATATTTCCAGAACTCATTTTGTCATTTGTTTACAGGCCCAATACAAATATTACCATACATTCATAGCACTATTCTGAACATGGTTAATTTAACAAGCCTACACCAGTGGTGTCCTTCACACTGAGAGCATTCCAGAAACAGGTGCACTGCATTCTCGGAAGCATTTCTTTTTTTTAAAACTTAATATGATTGGGAGAAGTCCAGGGCCGAACAGAAATAGTTGTTGAAGCCTGCAGCAGTCTGCCAAAGTTAAGTATAGCTGCGAGGCGACATCGTAAGCAGCCCAGTGTTTGATTCCGTGTGTGAGCGGTGGCTGGCCGTCGGTCACTGCACATCACTACCTCCATACCTCTCTAGTCAAACTGACCTCTCCATGGGCAACTTAACACAACCATACATGCCCTTTTTGCAAATAGCAACATAATTTTGTGCATTCATTAATTTGGAAGCATATATAATAACAGATATTTCATCTACTCTATTACTTGGAAATACAATTTTTATTTTTAATCTAGACTGGACCAGAACATTATTGAGACAGATTTGTATCCCTCTCGTCTCGCATGATATCAAAATTGATATTGAATAATTTTTCCTGTCGTATCAGAATCATCTGCAGCCATACCAAGAAACTGGATAGCGTCTTTTTATCCATCCACAAGCCTTCCAGTACAGAGAAAACTAGGTGTACAGTGTCCCAACTGCTCCATCCATAAACCTGCCTGCCAATGGTGGATCAAGATCTCCTTGTTGCCACCTATGGCATGGCCGAGCAGACATCAACAAATATAAATTCCCTATTCCATACTGTGGATGTCCCATCTCCAAAACTGATACACCCCTTTAACAAAAGTGACAGATAATAAAAATCACTTTATCTGTGTGCAATTAGATCGTTGTTAAGCCCAGTTGAAGAACATCGATACCAGGTCCCCCACAATTACTTAAAAGATGCAAATCACCCATCAAATTTGCCTTTGATCGATCTCGCCATGTGCATTTCGAGTCATGACATAGACAAGCAGACATCCAACACTAGCATTGCCCTTCCTTTAGGACACAAAGACAAACGGCCGTGAAATGATCGAGGAAGGATGGTATAGATTTTTTCCCCCCATTAATGACGCGATAGCTGTGAAATAAGATACTGAGGATTAATCTTGGCTCAGACAGATCAATACCTCCAGGTTTGTACTTGTTGCTATAACATCCGACAACTTTGCCAATATCACCTGACAAGGCATTATCACTGTCATGTTTGCAACATGAAACCCGAAGCAACAATGGGAATTTATCGATTTAAAAATGACATACAATTTGTCATTGTGGTTTCATTATTTTTCTGTCCCTATCCAATTGTCTCAATAGATCATGAAATAATTGAGATGAATGTTACATGCGGATAACATCCTCCTAACCACTGGTAATATTGCTTGTACATCCTTCACGAACATGCATCAGTTGTGAGAAGGCTGTTATCAGTTGTTCAATGAAGTATCACTCGAAAAGTGGCCAATCCTACAAGATTAACTTCATGGCAATGATTGCTCAAGCATCTATTTATAGTGTCAAGCTTTACAAAAAGAATTCCTTTGCAATGTAAAACAAAAAACTGTCCTTGAATAATTATTAAGAACTCATGTGTTCTTAAAAATTTAATTCATTTCTTACGCATTCAATATTGAAAAGATTGATGTATGAGGTCACCGAGTATGGTGATATTACTTACATGTACCTAGCTCAGCATGGTATCACAGATACACACCTAGCCCAGGTAACCCCGACATGGTTGACTGCCCAATAACAGGACACACCAAACAATGCGCTTTTCCGGTCTATGGTAATCTTGTAATTTGAAAAGAAAATGTTTTGCTGTCAACTTAATTACACGAAAGTGAGTCTGTGTTGTGGAAAGTTGTTTGCGTTGTTGGTGTTTTAATCCAAACTGTCCATCTTACTGTTTGTGAAACTGTGGTAAGAGTGGTAAGAGTGGTAAGAGTGGTAAGAGTGGTAACCCAACAACATGAAATACATTATTAATACCAATATCTACATTATCTACACAAATATTGCTACGTGATCAAAATGTGAAATATCAGCCATTGAAAATTATTGTTTTTGTTTCGTAATTTAAAATAAAAGGAATTTATGGTTATGTTGGTGTCATTATCACACATGTGTTAAAACCAGTCCTGACAACACAAAGATGTTAACCTTTTTTTATTTGCAGATAGATATTTATTACGTACTTGAAACAAGATAAATATTATTGGACAAGACAGCATTCTCACCATTTCCATTAAAGAAGCTTTCATAGCTATTAACATGAACAACATTAACAACAGATAAACCATGTTAACATCATTGTTGTTTGTGTTTCCACTGTCAATGCATCAGTTGTTCGATATTGTTTACAAGATATACATATTACATTTAACACAGGAAACAATTTAAACAATCCCCCATTAAACCATTAAACCATTGCCTACCAACATCACCAGTAATGACATCCGTCTTCCACTACATAGATGTAGTACCAAAATAGCTGATGTAGAAGTATACATAAAAATGGTGGCATAAAATGCCAATGTGGTATCTTTAAGGCCACAACACCCTCAGTATATCCCTTCACCACAAATCAGCCATGTTAGTGGACGGAAGACAGTCTTGCATGGTGTCCGTCAATAGCAAAGCACCCCCCTCCCTCCACACAAACTTCATATCCTTCCGACACTCCTCGATCTGTACAGGAACATGTCATCAGACTCTAAACCCACCTCTTATCACAGATTTGGCCAGAACAATTGAGTGTTGAATTGTTTCCTGTGTTAACTGTAATATGCATCTGTGTATCACTGTACATGGCCCCAATGGAGATAATACTGGAATTATTCATAATGAGGCATTCAATCTCCATGAATGTAAAGAGAGTCTGGGATTGACATGTTTGATACCAATAAATCAGTGTTAACATATTAACCTTGCTAACTAAATTCATTAGAAAGCATTTGGTATTCTGTTTTAACTCAATTGAATTCCATACAGTTACATGTGACCATCCAAGACAAAAAATGATAAGCCACAAGTTTTACAAAAGTCAATACAATATATCCATGTAAAAGTGCTATATGTACAAGCTTTGTGTGCCCATAGCAAGAGTAACCTGAGTTATTTTATCCATAAATAATTAAAAGGATAACTGAGCTTTTCACTATGTTACCACTATGTATTATGTATTATGTTACCACTATGTATTGTGTTACCATTATGTATTGTGTTACCAATCTGTAGTGTTACCACTATGTATTGTTACCACTATGTATTGTGTTACCACTATGTATTATGTTACTATGTATCATGTTACCACTATGTATCATGTTACCACTATGTATCAAGTTACCACTATGTATTATGTTACCACTATGTATTATGTTACCACTATGTATCATGTTACCACTATGTATTATGTTACCATTATGTATTGTTACCACTATGTATTGTGTTACCACTATGTATCATGTTACCACTATGTATTGTTACCACTATGTATCATGTTACCACTATGTATCATGTTACCATTATGTATCATGTTACCACTATGTATTATGTTACCATTATGTATTATGTTACCACTATGTATCATGTTACCACTATGTATTGTTACCACTATGTATCATGTTACCACTATGTATCATGTTACC
>JAUTBT010074799.1:0-13381 GCA_032361225.1 Lepetodrilus schrolli
ATCTGGTTTCGTCGTTTTCTTAGTCTGGTCGGCACACACACACACACTCACTCACGCACGCACGCACGCACGCACACACACACACACACACCCACACACACCCACACCCACACCCACACACACCCACCCACACCCACACCCACACCAACACACACACACACACACACACACACACACACACATATACATACACACGACAGTGTAAAGTCGAGACTCGAGACAGTAATTCCTGCGAAAATGTGACTTTTTTATTATTATTATTATTGTATTTATTTATTAGAAACAAGTCACACAAAATCATCGCGGCTGTGAATAGAACATTATGCCTCTTGATGTAGTTTGCTCTATTCAATAACATTAACACTTTCCCTTATCGGACTCAGAGGATTGAGATCGCACGATGTCGATGTTGTCCAAGTAATGTGATCATGTAAAAGTTGAGCAAGAAAGTAGTATTTGTTGAGACAACCAAACGACTACGACTACATATATCCCGCATTGATACTATATTAAAGACAATCGTTATTTTTAAAATATTTTTATTATTATCTTTTTTTGTACCGACGGTACCGATGTTTTCATAACACATAATGCCAGCTGTATGTAACGCTAAGTACACATGTTCTGCTATATTTCATGTTAATTCAAAATAAATAATAATGTTGTCTTCTTTAGCCAAGTAGTTGATGTGCACGTCAACACAGTTGTTTGGCTGGCCACCCCAGTGTTTACACTGGTACAAGGGAAATAACTCTAACTACTACTAATTTCCGTAGTTATAATGTTTGATTTCACAGTTTCAAAGTAGACATAGACGTAATATTGATCGATTTACACAATGATGATGTAATATAACATTATCCAGTGTACAAAACAGGTGCCCGATCGCTGCTGTTAGGGAGTTTATCCACTCCTAACCTTAGGACCCGCTCCTAACTTTATGACCCGCTCCTAACTTTAGGACCCTCGTTATAGGACGGCTTCGTGAAAAAACTCCTAAACTACATGGTGATAAATCCTAAATTTAGTATGTCGTTGTGAAACGGGGGCATGGAGATTAGCATATCTGGTTTCCACAGTGTTCAAAAGTGGTTAATAAATGAATATGTTCGAAAAATTATTAATTTATTAAAAATTAATACATATACAAATTAAATACATATGAAATCTTAATGCATAATACTTAAGCTCAATTTTCGTACAAATTCCACATCTCTATCAAAAGGAGTGTGCGATATAGTCAATTAACTGTTTCCTGGGGTGGGGGGGGTGGGGGAGGGGATTGCATGGTAGGTCAACTCAGCTCCCGGCCAATGTGTTTAGCTGGCATTGGAAATGAGATGACCACCGGAGCAATGTCAATAACCCCATTTTGTAAGTTAGAATGAATTAATTATTGCTTTACGTTGCAACAGGATTGTCGAGCTGATGTATTTTAATACGCTAGATATCCGCTTTATTTTGATAAAACGCCCTAAAATACGATTTCCTAACATCTTGAGCATAATTCTCTAATTATTAACTAATTGTGGAGTTATGGCATTTACGTGCACCTGGACGTGCAATTGTCAGTGTGCTCCAACATTTGTAGACATGTGAACGTCATCATGTTTACATAATAACATCATAGTTGTAAAAAATTGTTTATTTTTGAGAAAGACATAATACAAAGATGAAAACATGACTGTACACATAATGTATAGATGTATGGTTCGTACACAGTAAGATTAGTGGTGCCAAAAAGAAATAAGAACATGTCAGGTGGATAATACCACCATGTTGATGGGTGTGCACATTTAGCTACTGTTATGACATTGCTAACAAGACTACAGGTACTTGCAATGACAAGACTACAGGTACTTGCAATGACAAGACTACAGGTACTTGCAATGACAAGACTACAGGTACTTGCAATGACATTGCTAAACACATTCACACATATTATTATGGCAGTAACAGCTCAGCAAAGTCCATGCTGTATGAATATTAACATGAAAGAATACATTCAAATGTTGAGTGAAAAATTAACATATATACCCAAGCCTGGGTAAACATTAACACATAACACTTAGGTCTAGGTAAATAGTAACATATAGTAACATTATATAGAAGCACCAAAAGATATATAATTATTAAATGGTTCTTTATTTGTGGTAGAAGAGTTGCTGTTGATTTATTTATGATTTTTTTTTAATGAGTTTAGTAAGTAACTACCACCACTTGCAACTGGAAATGTAAATTATATCATTGTGTTTACTGTTTTAACCAATACTATAATTATATAATTGTGTTTACTATTTTAACCAATATCATAATTATATCATTGTGTTTACTGTTTAACCAATACTATAAATATATAATTGTGTTTACTGTTTTAACCAATACTATTATATCATTGTGTTTACTGTTTAACCAATACTACAAATATATAATTGTGTTTACTGTTTTAACCAATACTATAATTATATCATTGTGTTTACTGCTTCAACCAATACTATAATTATACAATTGTGTTTACTGTTTTAACCAATAATATAATTATATCATTGTGTTTACTGTTTTAACCAATACTATAATTATATAACTGTGTTTACTGTTTTAACCAATACTATAATTATACCATTGTGCTTACTGTTTTAACCAATATTATGATTATATAATTGTGTTTATTGTTTTAACCAATACTATAATTATATCATTGTGTTTACTGTTTTAACCAATAATATAATTATATCATTGTGTTTACTGTTTTAACCAGTACTATAATTATATAACTGTGTTTACTGTTTTAACCAATACTATAATTATACCATTGTGTTTACTGTTTTAACCAATATTATAATTATATAATTGTGTTTACTGTTTTAACCAATACTATAATTGTATTGTACTCACATTATACACCTCAGCAAAAGTTAAGCACCAAGTTTGAATATATAAATCTCTTTAAATCTAAATACTAATTTGGCATATTGTTTTTAACTAACAGCATAGTCTGCATGAATAAAAATACAGTGTGCTACTTTGATATATTTTCTTGTCAGTGTTTGTGATTAATTACTCAGGTGGTGAATTATGGGAATGCATAGCAGTGGAATGTAACCATGTAACCATGTAACCATGGACTGATTTCAACACTAAACATAATATAACTTGTAGACTGGTATCAACACTAAAGGAATATTAATGCTATGGCCTAACAATGGGTAGTGATGACATCACAATGGTTAGCAAAAGCGATATCTCCTGTGGAAATCAGTTTCATGATAAAGACCAGGAATAAAGACTAATGATAAAGACCAGTGATACAGACCAGTGATAAAGACCAGTGATACAGACCAGTAATAAAGACCAGTGATACAGACCAGTGATAAAGACCAGTGATAAAGACCAGTGATAAAGACCAGTTACTCCACTTTACTAAGTGCTAATAAAACAAGCTCGTCCTGGTCAAATGAGACTAATGCTTGATGATTGTTAGACTAATGTTAGATGAATGTTAGACTAATGTTAGATGAATGGTTGCTCTGGTAATTTTTCCATATGCATGGTTAGGGTTAGAATGTATCAGTACATTTATAACATTTTCTTTCTGTTTATGCATAACTGTATTTGTACGAGGTGTGCAGAACTAGGACATTTGCCCACACATGACATACATGACAAACATGACATACATGACAAACATGACATACATGACAAACATGACATACATGACAAACATGACAAACATGACATACATGACAAACATGACATACATGACATACATGACAAACATGACATGCACTGTTCTTGGTATTGAAAGAGTTAAACATTGAAGGGTGCTTAGTTTTGTTGAGGTGTATAAGGCAGCAAAATATCAAACTAGAGCGCTTTGATAACCTTAGGCTGATATCAACACTAAACAAAATGTATATGTTCGAGAGCTTTGATAGGGACTTACCAAGTTGTAGGTGGTATGAATGGACATTGAAGATTATGATATGATAATGGCAAAAACAGGCAACTGAGACAGTATCATAGATGACATGTATTGATTTTAGATGATAGACAGAATTACAGTACATTGATGACATATATTGACTGGTTTTACTCATGAAAATGATAATCATAGGATGTATTTGAGCAAACATAAAAAGGCTTAGAGAAAAGTGGAGAAAAGTATCAGCTCGACTGGCAACACCTGGCAACCATGGAAACAACCATGACAACATGCATGTAGATTCCCTGTCTGATGCTAGAGCTTCACTGTCTGATGTTAGAGCTTCACTGTCTGATATTAGAGCTTCACTAGTTGCATATTTTCACTGTCTGATGTTAGAGATTCAGTCAGCACAGTTTCACTGTCTGGTGTTCGAGCTTCACTAGTTGCACAGTTTCACTGTCTGATGTTAGAGCTTCACTAGTTGCACAGTTTCACTGTCTGATGTTAACACTTCAGTAGCTACATAGTGTCTGTCTCATGTAATAGTTTCAAGGACCTGATACTTTCTGCCAAAAGTTGTGCAAAAACCATATGTTGATATGTTCTGAATGAACATTACCTCTGTCAGGTTCATCCAGGAAGACGAGGAAGTCGTCAGTGTTAAAGTCTAGTCATGACTACTAAATAGGGAAACAAAGATTAAAGTGACATGCCTATTAGTATCACGAACATTGTAGCAGAATATGCTTCGATATATTATCCGAAATAAAGGGAGTAAGCTATTCACG
This sequence comes from Lepetodrilus schrolli, assembly GCA_032361225.1. Classification (NCBI taxonomy): domain Eukaryota; kingdom Metazoa; phylum Mollusca; class Gastropoda; order Lepetellida; family Lepetodrilidae; genus Lepetodrilus; species Lepetodrilus schrolli. Next base: position 4,714 of record JAUTBT010074799.1, read on the forward strand.
GCATAATACATGAAACTATCGCGAATATCTATTAATATCTATAAATAGTGTAACATATTTTAATGTATTTGTTGGAAGTGGAAGCAGATATCCTCAAATAGCAATCCTGGACTTCAGTCGTTGCTGCCTGAACACTGTGAGAGGCTCAGTCCGATGGCTCAGATGCTGATGGAGTTTGGAACAATATCTGGATCAAGATAGAGGTACGGCGGGTTCCTAGTTAAATTACGTTCTTTCACTGTTGCACTCACCTCCCTCAGATCTCGGCGGAATCTGTCACAGAAAATAGTATTAGTCCGTGAATAGTGTGCATAAAAACACTGGCAGCAACAACATACCTGACGTGTAGTGTAATGAATATGTTATAGGACCCTGTCATGGTCCATTAAGTTGTACAATACCATGTCATTGTATACTAAGTTGTACAATACCATGTCATAGTCTAGTAAGTTGTACAATACCATGTCATAGTCTAGTAAGTTGTACAATACCATGTCCTAGTCTAGTAAGTTGTACAATACCATGTCATAGTCTAGTAAGTTGTACAATACCATGTCATAGTCTAGTAAGTTACAGTACTAGATTAGGTCATAGTCCAGTACGTTTACAAAACGCTGTAATAGTCCAGTAGCTTGTACAATACCTTGTAACAGTTAAAACGCCAAGGTCATACTTGCAAAGGAATAATGGTCACTATCGGGGTTATTGTATAATCTGAAAAAAAATAACATCTTTCCCCGACATGTGGGATTTTTTTCAGATTTTTTAGTCGTCGAGAAATATATTTATTTTCTTCACAAAGACACCTACCCCATCACAGAAACCAAGATATGCATTCAGTGTTTTTTTTCTCACAGGTGGTTAAATTACCGTGTAAGAATAACAATTGAGCTCACGATACATTACAATGCCTCTCTGGTTAATCTATCGACAAGTGGATGTTGATCCATGACAGCAGTGCTTTTCTTTCTCGGTGTTTGATGTGAGCTGTTGTCGTTGATCTTTTGATCGACATGTGCATGATCATGAACAAACGACATTTTACCATTCCGAGTTTGGGTTTTAACTGTGATAGGGCAGTATACAGGACCTAAATGGTTCCATAAAATAGAACACTCGTCTATGCTGGACTGCCTCGAAATCAAGATGGTCCTCTCCGACGTCTGCGCGAATAGTCTATATTTAGAACAGAGCACTGCTGGGAAAGACCTCCTTAGATCGATTGTTTTTCATATTTGTTTTATTAACTATTAATATTATTTAGGAAAAAAATAATATATATAAAACAAATATACAAAATACTTGCAAGTATAATCTTGCCTCTAAAAGTATGTTGTAAGTCTCGTAAGTTGTACAAGAAGATCCTATCATAATTCAGACCAGGAGGAACATAGGACACCCGGCTACATGTGCATTGCTTGTTGACAGATAATAGTAAGGGACGACGACTACTACTCACTCGTCTATTATATCTCTAGCTTTGGGATCAAAGATGTACTGGACTTCGAAGTCGCCCAGGCTCTTGGTTCCTCTCTGACTGAGAATCTTTGTGACAATCATGATGTCCAGAGTCGTGGGTCTGTCTGGCAGTGACATCATGATGTCCTTCTCTTCCTTGGCACTCTGAAATACACAGCTTGGCAGGGTTAGATAACTCTGTCATTGGGGAGTTGGGAGGGAAGGATGAACGTAAGCATCAATATACACACCTTGTCTGTTGGGGGCGCTCCCCTCAATAGTCCGGGGTAGTTGGGAGGGAAGGCGTATTCCTCGTACTGTGGAAAGTTGGTGGAAGCATGAGACACGCTGCACGTGTAGATGATAGTTGTTAAGATCATGATCACTTGATCAGCCGAGGTGAACTTTCCATTTCCTGGAACACCCTGCAAGTAATACTGACAGCTGTACATATAGCACTGACAGCTGTACATATAGCACTGACAGCTGTATACATAAAACTGACAGTTGTACGTATATCACTGACAACTGTATATATAACACTGACAGCTGTACATATAGCACTGACAGCTGTACATATAGCATAGCACTGACAGCTGTACATATAGCACTGACAGCTGGACATATAGCACTGACAGCTGTACATATAGCACTGAAAGCTGTACAAATATCATAGCACTGATAGCTGTACATATAGCACTGACAGCTGTACATATAGCACTGACAGCTGTACATATAGCACTGACAGCTGTATACATAATACTGGCAGTTGTAAACACAGCACTGACAGCTGTACACATAGTACAAACAGCTGTGCATACTGCATAGCAAGCACAGCTATAGAACTCGGGGCCCATCACACACACACACACACACACTCACACACACACACACACTTACACACACTCACACACACTCACACACACACACACACTCACACACACTCTCACACACACCCACATACACATCAACACACTCACACACACACATCCACACACACACACGCACACACACACCAACACACTTACACACACACACACACACATCAACACACACACACCAACACACTCACACACACATACACACACACATCAACACACTCACACACACACACACACACACACTCACACACATACACACACACTCACACACACACACACATCAACACACTCACACACACATACACACTCACACACACACACGCACACACACACACACACACACACACACACACACATACACTGCATCCTACCAGCAATCCAACTCCGCCGTTCTCACGGACTTTGGTAATCTCCTCTCCCCAGCTCTGTAGCTCCCAGTCACCAGTGATCTTCTCTGTTGTGTCTGTATAACAGTCAAGGGAAATAACTTTAATGCCACTGTCTGTACAAGTTAAGGGACATAACCATCTAGAACACTATCTGTAAAGGGAGATAACTATATACAATTTTATATGTACAACAATGCAGGGAGATAACCATCTACACCACGACCGGTAAAGGGAGATAACTATCTACATCACTGTTAGTAAAGGGAGATAACTATCTACACCACTGTCTGTCTGTACAACAATAAAGAGAGATAATTATTTAGACCACTATATGTACCACAGTATACAGGTCTATCAGTGTTGCAATCAAATTAGATGATTTGCGCACGATATTCGATGAGTTTGCACACCAACATTGAAAAATGCAATGTAATACGCATGAGAGTAACCGGGTTTCAGAAAGCTAATAAAAATGGCACCCACTCCTTCGGTTGGAAAATAGAAAGTAGAATTGCTTCATTAATCACTATAATTGCATATGTGGAAGAATTAAAGCTGGTGTATAACGGTCATATTAACTGTAGTCCAACACGTTTATCATCTGATACTCGGTGTAATTGTAAAAGTATGTTGTTGATATACGGGATGGTCAATTTGACACGATCCAGGTCAGATCTCTGGTCGCCCAGCTGAAGATTTTATGGACCTGATTACAGCTATTTATTGTATGACGGATAAGAATGGCCATTGTCATTAAATAATGTTTCTGCCTCAATGACAGTAGTATAAAGTGTGTATATCCTACTACAAACAATTCAAGTGCACACGTCCATTCTATTTCTTGAGCTCAGAATCAGTCAGACTGTGCATGCGTGATGATGTGAATACAAATCATCTACTACTGATTGCTAAAATATTTCAATAGTGTGCAGATTCATTGAATTATATTGCTTTTTTCAATGTTGGTGTGCAAACTCATCGAATATCGTGTGCCAATCATCCAATTTGATTGAAACTGATATTTCATTGGTAGGTTACATAAACATGTTGGATTAATACACTGCATTTAATGGCATTTCAGCAAGATGGAAGTGAATTTATGACCTACTGCTGCTACATATGAAGAATGGGTGAAAACTGACCATAGTATAGCTGGACATATTTTGTTTGACACTGATTTTGAGAGTTTGGGTTAGGGTTAGAGTTAGGGTTAGGGTTAGGGTTTGGGTTTGGGTTTGGGTTTGGGTTAGGGTTAGGGTTCAAAATATGAAGAATTGGTCAAGACTGACCGTAGTAAAGCTGGACATATTTGTTGACATATGTGTGGATAGCAAGGGTTAGGGTTAGGGTTAGGTGTTTGGGTTAGCGTTCTACATATGTAGAAGGGGTGAAGACTGACCATAGTATAGCTGGACATATTTGGTGACATACGAGTTGATAGCCTTGTACAGTAGCAGGGCATCCTCTCGGAAATGGTATCCAGGCAACACGTTAAGGTCATCAAGCTGTAAAACAAAGAGATAAATTTAATTACATAATTCACTGACATGGAACACTATTAATAAATAATAAAACAAATTTTCAAAAGCATGCACAAGATCTTTGACACTGTTATAACAGAAGTATTTTGTGTTTTCTAATGAGCAATTATCTATGCTGACATTGTTGGGAGCAGACTAGCAGCCAACTTACCCCTATTCTTGTCAGAGACTAGCAGCCAACTTACCCCTTGTCCTCAGATCCTCAGACTATCAGATAACTTACCCCTCTTGTCCTCAGATCCTCAGGGAGAGTTCCCTCAACATTAACACGCCACCGTTTTAGCCTGAAGCAGAGATCAGTATGAGGTTAATGCACGTCAGAAAGAGGCTGGAGACAATATTAAAAAACTATCTGTCCTTGGTTGCCATAGTTACCTACCCTCGAACTATCAGTTCAAACATCCCGTTGTTGCCATAGTTCATTGTTTTGTCCACCCAGCCTCCAGGTGATATCAGCACCTCCAATCCTCGGCTGTAACAAACAGACTTTCTACATCATGATGATATCATCACTTCATGCAACCTAACTGTTTGTGTGTGTGTGTGTGTGTGTGTGTGAGAAGGCAAGGAGGTATACAGTACTCAGGTAGTGAAGGCAAGGAGGTATACAGTACTCAGGTAGTGAAGACAAGGAGGTATACAGTACTCAGGTAGTGAAGACAAGGAGGTATACAGTACTCACATGGTGATGCTAAGACAGTGTACAGTAATCACGACGGCATGGGTGTATAATACAATACTTACAATGGCAAGGAAGTACAGTGCGCTCTGGCATTACCGGCTTCTTTGTACTCCGGCAATCTGAGTATATCGGTATAATTTCCCGGCCAGCGACAGTGCATTTAACATTAGTTAATGTTTGAATAAACGGCATCTCTATATTCCCTATTCCGGCATCACAAAGTAGGACCGGATGCGTTATTTCTGCTAATTTGCCTCGTATTAACCTTCCTAGGAGTCACAATATTGGTTGCCATTTAATTGGCGGTTCCGGTCGAGTGTCTATTTATTTGAAGATGACTTATATATTTGATCAATGGGATTACTATATACATGCATATTGACTAAATTGTGATGAATCTTCTTTGAGTTAAATGTGCCACAGTACATTTACATAGGTTTACTCACATTTTCCCGACCAAAGGTATGATATAGGCGAAATGCATGGTGGGTAAAATTGGAATGTGAACTCCTTAACTTGATCTTGACACCTCGTTAAAGAATTTAAAATACGCTTTTGTAGGTATTTTTTTCATATAGTGCTAGACTTCTAGTATCGATTCATCATCGTGGCAGAGCGACCAGCAAAACGTAACCGTGTTGTACTGTCGTTAGCACAAACGATTGAACTACTAGCCATATATGACGTTGAGCAAAGTCCAACGGAATTCTTGATAAACTGAGCAAACCGGCACTCGTTTAAAACTGGCATGTTATCTTGGACCCAACGAGTGCCGCTATTGCCAGAGTGCAATGTATGCAATAATGACGGCAAGGAAATATAGTACAGTTCTCAAAATGACAAGGAGGTATACGTAAATGACGGTAAGGAGGGACAATACAGTACTCACAATGACAAGGAGGTATACAGTGCTCACAATGACAAGGAGGTATACAGTGCTCACAATGACAAGGAGGTATACAGTGCTCACAATGACAAGGAGGTAAACAGTATTCACGATGGCAAAGAGGAATACAGTACTGACGAAGGCAATGAGGTATAATATAGCATTCACATGTTGTTGGCAAGGCGGTACAGTACTAACAACAGCAAGGAGGTATAATACAGTATTCATGACGGTAAATAGGTATACAAAACTAACGTGTTGATGGCAAGGAGGTATAATACAGTACTCGCAATGGAAAGGAGGTATATAGTACTTACGTGTTGATGGCAAGGAGGTACAGGAAATGAGGGGCGAGGAGCTTGAACATGGGATGTGATTGGGACAGATTCCGATGTGTTGCTACGGTAACACCTTCCATTAGCAAGTGGGTTAACCCTATAAACATGTGAAAAAGAAAATCATTGCAAATAACAAAAACTGCCAATAATGTATTAAATAATGAATCATTCAATGAAATATTTTGTCCATATACAATGTTCTCATGATCATTTAATAGTATTGTTATATTTACCAGGATGGACTATCTCGCGTCAATCAAACTATTCCAACCGTAGTGGCATATATAGGCTGCAAATTAAACGGAAAATAACTTCCCATAGTTGTTTAGGCCACGGTGCATCGCTACTGTAGTCTATTAAGAATTCCTGTATATTTGCAGGGCGTTATGGGGACTTGAGAGTTGGTAAAACGGGAGTTAAGAATGGGGTCAGTTAAACGTAGGCCAAAGTGTAGGGCAGTTGTATCATTTTGTTTAAACCCGTGTTGTCTGGGTCTTGCTTAAACCCGTGTTGTCTGGGTCTTGTAAACCCAATGTCCCATTACTTACTAGAAGCTGACCCTATGCAGATAACGTTTTCAGAATCTTTTATTATTAATTCGTGGTCGATTCCAGGAGTAAATGCTGTCTAAAGACTTTCCTGGGGAACAGACCCACGGGACTATACTCATACTCTTATTTTGCGCCTTCTGTCAATTACATTTGTGAAATTATTTTATTCCAATACACATTAAGACGCCATAAACTACGTACGTATTTGCATATTCAGAAACCAGCAAATAGGGGCCTCATATACATGCACTTTACAATGAATACTATTATATTCTAGTATGTATAATGCATCTACATACGGAAAATAATATACTGTAAGAATTATCCAAATATATAATTCCAAGTATTGAGAGCACCAAGCAAACAAATGAATTAAAATTGTGTAAGTTTAGGAGTGGGGTGATATATATACACACACACACACACACACACACACATACACACACACGCACACACATGCCATATTCATACCGACTCCAAAAATCCCTCCCATCTCTTTCAAATGTGCTGCATACGCCCCTGATATATACACATATGACAGATTTAGCTGAATGTAATCTCCACAGTCTCTACACTATGACATGGCCCGTGGGACGTAATGCATGAGAGTAATGTGAGAGTAATGCATGAGAGTAATGCATGAGAGTAATGCATGAGAGTAATGCATGTCCATTGCAGGAATTGAGATTATCACATGGACATGGCACACTGCACTTGTGGAGAAACCAGGGGACCGTTGCACTACATTATACTGCTGCTTCTCAAATGACATGAATAATATGAATCATGAATCAATAATAACCAATATCCTGAAGCTGTTTGTCTTTACAGACAGTGACCACGTGGGACGAAGCGGGCTAACAATGATCGGCCATTTGCAGCGTGAATAATTCCTGCTTGACGCTGTCGGAGCGTGGCACGTCATCAAATAGACACCGCGCCCCAAAGCACGCACTTCATGATTTACCACCGTTATCAACTGTCTGCATTGATTCATGTCTGGGCATCAGACGGCATAATCAATTCCAAATCAACAAATTTATTATTTGTTTCCAGCATATTTTTGAGTTGCATAATTTCATAATTATGGAGCAGCACGTAGCCGCTGATTACATGTACCTACATGTACCCACATGTATCCACATGTACCCATGTTTCTATAATTCTGTATTCGCATTGTAGACAATTTCCTACTACGTAGTGAACACACTATGTTACGTAGTGAACACACTATATTATATATTGCGTCGAAATTAATGGTCTCCATTTTTTGTTTGCAGAAGAATCATGTACATGCTATTAATAGTATCACATATTATTATCGTCTGTAAATCGTCGTCACAGTAGATGCCAGGAATCGCAGTCTATAGTGGTCCTATACATTTATATTTACATATATTTTATATATTTCAATGATCCAACTATTTTTTAATACATACAAATGACTATGTCACTTAAAACCTGATCATAAAATGAATACACGACATTTAAGTAAACTAGTCTCAGTCATAAAGACTCGGTCCTTCCGGCAATCGCACGGTGGCGACCATATTAGAACTACATCACGTGCCTAAAATATAAATTTTAATTGGAAATACACTAAGAGTTCGAAAATAGAATTGTTCACATGTGATTGGTTTGATAGACCAGGTATGTCAGCACATATACAATAATGTGGTACACTCACCCAGGTGTGTCAGCACATATACAATAATGCTGTCCACTCACCCAGGTGAGTCAGCACATATACAATAATGCTGTCCACTCACCCAGGTGAGTCAGCACATATACGATAGTGTTGTCCACTCACCCAGGTGAGTCAGCACATATACAATAATGCTGTCCACTCACCCAGGTGAGTCAGTACATATACAATAATGCTGTCCACTCACCCAGGTGAGTCAGCACATATACGATAGTGTTGTCCACTCACCCAGGTGAG
>JAUTBT010074810.1:0-13378 GCA_032361225.1 Lepetodrilus schrolli
CGACTCGCGTAGCGCTACGATTGTTCCGTGGAACGGGGGTCTGAGCTGAATATCCAGGCGGTCGCGGCACCTGCCACTCGTGAGTCGTACGCCGGTCATATGCTCCACGTGGATAGGAAATTTCCACCAGAAACAGTTTGGGGATTTTCCCTTATCAAAGGATATGACATGCTCTGTTTAGTATAACGATCTCCCGGCCCTCTTTGACAAAACACAATAATAAAATATCAAAAGCCGTTGGCAACTCTTTAAAATATTGAATTGCCTCATGACAATTACACAAGGTTACAGTTATTGACTGAAACCGCATAATCGCTGTGGAATTTTACTTACTATATTTTCACTTAGCGTGCCGTACCATGCCGAGATAGATACACGTATGAATATATTTATATTGATATATATTTTATTGATGTGGCAGCGTTTATGACCAGAGATTATACGTAATGCAAACTTCTTACATTGATCTGTCCTCTGTTAGCGCTTTACGTAGAAAAAGAACATTAAAAAAAATAATTATTATATTGCGATAAGGATGATCTTACCACTAAGAAGTGTGACTTGCAAGTTAGCAAATAGCACGTAGATGCACGTATGTCTATATGAATATGTATACCCATGAGGCAGCAGTAATACACTTGCAAGTCAGCAAATATCACTCCGTACGCTTCTCAAGGATACAAGTACTTGAAGCAGGAAGACATCAACTCGCTGAATGTATTATGTTACATAAGGATTAATTCTTTCCGTTCAGGCATCCTTCCATATTATGAATTCCATGGTTACAAGTAGGCCAAAGCATCCATAGTTTGAAAAACATAATATATATATATGTGTGTGTGTGTGTGTGTGTGTGTGTGTGTGTGTGTGTGTGTGTGTGTGTGTGTCCAATCAATATTAGTTTGGGCTTAACATATAATTACATAATGATAATATAAATGACAAATGCCACGAAATATAAATGTTTCCATTTAATTTCTTAAATCGTGCATACATGTAGAATAGCTTTTAATTAAAACGTAAAAAGAGCATACACACATGCATTTTGTATGATTGTCATGTATACGCCTATTTGGTATGCATGAACATACTCAGATTCGAACGCACATGTGATTAGCTTCACTAGCAAATTTACAGCACAAACTAAATATACTGACACCTCACAAACAACCCTCTTACAGGTATACTTGCGTAAATATTCATTCAGCGACTTCTGTCTGTTGATCTCTGAACATCGTCTGACATTGCAAAAATAAATACTGTATATTATATGAAAGTACTTGTAAGTTGTTCCCCACGTATTAGGCATTCGTAAATGGACTCGATCAGAATTTGTAGAAAACACCCGATCAGAATTTGTAGAAAACACCATGAAGTCCTGGTGATGATTGATTTTTATTGTTGTCCAAAATGTTGTCATACATGAATACCTGCACTTTTCCCGGTTTGTTAATGTCTACAAATGTTTTGCACGTGAAGTCACATTTAGTAATCGAGTATTGCTTAAAAACTAAATAATATTCATCGACGAGAAAACCAAGCTATTTGAATTATTTCTTTGGACATTTGAACCGCAAAAGCATGAATTCTTGCAAATATAGATTTATACATGAGCAATAATATAGCTAAAGTTATGTTGTAATTTGCCCCGCCTTCAACATTCTGTTTGAATCACTTTAATTATGTTAGGAAAGGAAATTGTGCTGTTAGAAAATAAATAATGACATACCACGACCACTTGACATTCCAATGTCACTTATACATAAGAGATAAAAGTCATCAACAGTAAGATTTATTGAAAGGGACATACGTAGGAACTTCCAAACAACGTTGGTGTTTTTCCGCTATGGCAGCTGTACATTAATTTTCATAAGGGCATTACTACAACGCTTATGACATCCGTGTACTTTAAACCATTATAATATTACCGTGTACTTTAAACCATTATAATATTATCAAACGCCAGTCCATACAATAACAATGTTTTCCTGAATTCATGTCAATGTCACTTTGGGACTTGGAGTAATTTTGTTTTCACATGTAAAAAGTTGACCAGATAGCAAAACGGCCAGTACATCAACATGAGTTTTTTCTTTAAATCTTGCATTAGTTTGTAGGACGTTGATATACCTTACTGATATATTCATGATTCGTCAGTATTCGCGTTCAGTAATATGAACATACTATTGCACGAAAACTACTTCTGTCTATCATGTAGGGTTATTTTTATTATTAAATATAATCATTTTAACGTAATAAACGATTGAAAACTGCCGACAAACCGCATTATCGCGAGGGCGAACTCGTAGTCGAAAACGTGTACATTTCACCTAAGCACGAGAAACACAAAAAGACGTAATCAACACTGTTGATTAAGGAATCGTTATTACACAGTAGATGTCCACCACGTATATTGAATCATATTTCAATTCAAGCTCATCTTTGGACTTTGGGGATTCAAACCCAGTTGTTTGACACTCAATATTGATCTGGCTATCGATTGCATGGTTTCACCAATGTTAGTCCTTACTCCTAATTGTATGACGTTTTTGTCATATTTTGTCACAGGTCGTTATATATATATATAATTATGTGTATGTATTATTATTATTATGAAATGGTATCCTGGACGCAGATACAAATTCTGTCAAATTGATGGCTGGCTCTGGATATTAAACAGTGTATCGTTTCACGAAGCTCTCGTAGCTGTCTCGTAGCGATCAGATAGGAGATAATGGGTAACCGGAAGGATGAGATGGACATGCTAATGATAACCTTGTAGCTTCTTGAACGACAGCTTGGGTTGCATATTCCCCAGGGAGTTGAGAAGGAATTGAAGACGCACAGATCCATTGACCGGGGTAATAAAGTAGTTCTTTCGAGCGTGGATTTGGCGCAATATAAATGTTCATATTATTATTATTAGTAGTAGTAGATGTAGTATATTGGTGTATGTTTTCTTTAATTTCATGTTATTATTATTAATTATTATTATTATTCATTTTAATTAGCATTATTATGGAATATGTTTCCTTTAATTTCATGTTGAACTGGCAGGACGTCCGATATTTCTTAGATCAAATAACCAACTGTATACACGTATATTTCGATTGCCGGTATCTTACTGCGACATGCAATTGTTTATGGCCATACATGTGCAAGGCTTGACCTTGGTAGAGATATACAATACAAGTCACCATATGTGCTTGTAATACTAGGACAGATTTAGGACAGGCATCGTCATCAAATTGCTCAATCGCACAATTGTATGACAGGATTTCAAACGATTTCCAAACTGCTTACCCAACAGTATATTACGATGATAGAGCGTAGCTCGTAGCTTTGCAACATCTAAATGATGGGTCCAATGCTTCTCTATACCATACTCGTACAGTGCATCATCTAAATGAAGGGTCAAATCATTTCCTATACCATACCCTTACAGTCCCTCCTTACATACAGACAAGGGTAGCGCTATCGTCTCTTAGCGGATAAGATAGCTTTGTGAAGCCAAAGCATACTCGTCACCTTCTAGGACATTACGGGAATGAATCGTAGTGAAAGACTAACATTTTTTCCCCGCTTCATGTGTATCTGTTAAGAAGAGCTTCTTACACGTATTGTCAATGGGATTAATAAAATAACACTCATATTCCGAACAATAACGACTTTAGATGTCGAAATGTGGTTGTTGTTGTTGTTGTTGTTGACATCATCATAATTCGTTTTTAGATCGCCTGGAACACAATGGAATACATGCATAATGCTTATATATTATAATATATATTATGTTCGTATTGTTGTATGATCGCATTTCCCTTCATTGTTCAATGGGACAGAATCTAGACAGTAGGTTACGCAGCCGTATCACGAAATGATTTACGCCCACAGTACAACATTTTCGTGAAACGCGGGCCTGAGTAGCACAGGGTGGTAGCGTAGGAGCCGTCATTGAGTCGGGGTTTCGAGGATAGAAACCTTCTGGCCTTGATTGCCTCCGTCGTATACGAAGTGTTAGCTCGTGATGTTCACTAATTGTTCACTAGATGACACAATGAGTACATGAATGTACATGTCTGGTAAATGCTAGTCATTTAGAAAATGGGTCGCAACGAGTAATCATTCAAGGTCAAAGGTCTACTAGTAAACCCACAGAAGCTGGTGTCCCTCAAGGCTCAATATTAGGAACTTCATTATTTTTAGTTTACATAAATGTACATGTCAATTACATCAATCGTCTTTTTGCTGATGATACATCTATCTACCCCACTGTTAACGACCCCACTGTTACAACTAACACGTTAAATAATGATCTAGAAATTATTACTAAGTGGGCGGGAAAATGGCAGTTAAATTTCAATCAGTCCAAAAGTAATCTATTATTTTCTCTCGCAATTAAAAAATATTCCTAAGATACCTCTGATGATGCAAGGGAGTGTAATTAAGTAAATAAACCAAGTATGGTATTTTTCAGTCAAACGGTTCATGGGATACGCATATTGTCAAACCATGGGATATTTCACGTAATGCGAGCGTAGATATTCGAGATACGATTTCTTGGTATATCTGGTTACGAGTATCCCAATAATACTGTACAATCTACTGTTTTCATTCGGCGACGCTAGTCTCGACGTCCGACGCGATAGCGTGACGTTCAACCCATCCTAGTATGTCCACATCAAACTCGTGACGAAAGCTCCGGTCGTTTTATGTATATTTCATATGTCGACATCGCGAAGGGCATTGCAAGGACATCGCAATGACACCTCAGTTTGGCCATCTCGAGATTTACCCTATGCAAGACATCAAGCAATATTGCGTGTCCGTACCCTGGATTTACTTTGAAAAAAATGTATGCTGTGCAAACAAACGCGAACATAATATTCGTAATTGATTTCTCGACTTAAAGCAATACAATGTATTATTTATTTCAACAAATCGTAAGCCAACGGATGCATATCATATGCTATATTAATTAAAATATAAGTACAGATCTAACTTGAGTTTAGAAGAGGTAGGTAACACAGGAAAGACTAATAAACAGCTAGAATACATCAGAAAAGTACAGTGACATATAGTTATATACTCAACAAAATGAATGAAGGGACAGTAGATTTTTTTGGCCATGTAAATTTAGCCTTATATTATTTTAACCACGAAGAATGTCCATACATCTAAAGACTTCATACCAGTGCAAATTGAAAATAGATGCCAACCCATGTTTTTGACATCATGACTAATGTTAGTGCTGGCGAAGAATTACTTCTCACGTCACGGTGCCCTGGAATTATGCGAGTCCTCGAATTATATGTATGTTTGTAATTACTGTTTGATGTTTGATCTTCATTACAAGTTGGCGTGAATTGTGTCTGCATGATTTCCATAATGTATGAACTTGTACCAACAATCATTATGAGAAAGCTTGGCTATTGCAATATGACAAGACGCTTAGCGACGTAAGTAAGCGTTAACCGGTAAAGGTGTGTTTGTCGTTATCTAGCATTGAAACCACGTGTGCTATATGATGATTTGCTATCAGTAGACACGACGTGAATCCTGGCAAAATGATAATCGTAAGTGAATGAAGAATACACTATAGCTACAACTTCTGGTACAGCTGAAACAGGAATGATAGCAGAATAAATCAGCCTTGCAAATCTCGCACAAGTGTTTTGATAATAGATATACATAGGAATGCAAGTTGATAAACGCAACGTCAATACGGGGCTCTTAATGAATACGGGAACGCTTTCATGCAGCTTTCGTACCCAATGTCGTATCTATATCTGTATCGCTGATCACTGCTCGAGCGCTATGGTCTCTTACTGTTACGAGTTTCATGAAACGATACGTCGCTGCGGGAATCTTTTACTTATAATGGCATTTGAATTGCGTCGATGTGTGTGGAAATAGATTTTAAACCTAAATTCTGCTTGTCCAAAATACGCGCAGACTTATCAGGAGAATAAACCAGGCCCGTATTAGATTACAGAAGTTGGTGTAAAAGAAAACTAAACCCTCTTGAATACGACACGGGATCACACACCACAATCTTGAATCTGGAAACTTTCGTGGGTCGTAATGACCCTCACCTTCAATCAAAACAGCTCAAAATGCTACATCTGAGATGTAAATACATTATTAAACCGGGGAATTTCCACCTATGCTAATGCCAGGCCAGTAAGTGTATGCCGTTGTAATATTGTGCTAGTGCTTCGTTGGGTGTGCGACAGACCCTTTCTGACGGATAATGAAATATGGATTGGGCCTACATTGATTTATCAGCGTTTGGATATTCGTCTATTCTGCTTCTTCGTCATATATATATATTATGGTTGAACGCACTCGATCGCCTTTGTAGTTTTACAAAGATATAAGTTATCTTCTTAAAAGCAAAGGAATATTCTTCACCTATATCATGAATATGAATTATAACATGATCAAAACATAATCACGGGAATATGTGAATTCTATGTAAATCTGTTTGTAAAACTTGCTGTTATTATGTCGATAATAGTATATATCTTGTAGCTTAAGAATTAGCTAATTAGTTAAATGCATTTCCATAAATAACATGTTTCATATTGCCATCAATACTACGCAGGTTACCTAAACTAGGATAGTTTAACCCTTTAATGTCAAAAAGTCGATATGCATGTAGCAATTTTAATTTAAATATGTGTATATGTCTAACACAAATCAATCTTGATCGATTTTCAAAGAACATTGTTTCAAAACTAGATCTTTATATCATGTTCAATATGTTATCCCAATAGCAGGATGCACGTGTGTGAGGATGTAAGCATGCATAGGCTTCCTACCTGTGTTGGTCGAACTTAGCAAATCTCCTCCAGTCGTTTCGGTTGCTCTTGTAAGAACTCATCAAGGCTTTCACATAGTCAATGTTAATTTTCGAAGATGCAAATATCTCTCTTAGTCTTTCAATGAGTTCATCCAAGGTCTCTGGTGGTATAATACTCTGAGAATACACGTCCGGGGTTTCGGGTTTCCTGGTTTCCATGTTTATGGTTTCACTGCGAGTCGAATGTGAATGATATGTGTATAAGCAACACCTGTTTTTAAAGTGTAGAGTGGCCTGTTCGTACACGTGGTGTCACAGCGAATACTCCACACAAATGAGAGACCGGATCAATTCTGTACTCACTCCGAGGCCACTGTTTTGTTGATAGTTGACATGGTCGAAGAACCGCGCACCGGCTGCTTTTGACACGATTGCGTTTTGGCGATTGTTTCTACAATTACGTGATGATATGTTTTTGACTTGTGTAATCAGTTGTAGTCGTTACGGGCTTTATTTGTTTGTGACGTAGCATTGGAGGTGGTTGGTTTTCTTTGTGACGTAGAATAATGCGTCTCATCTTCACTTTGTTATGAATCGATTTGCCGTTTACCAATGAGAAGTAAAACAGCGATAATATGGCTTGAAACACCGGCGTTAACATCCGTGAAATCATAATGGCATGCGTTTCGAGGATGCACTATATTAGTCCAGTCAATCTAGGGTTGGACCCTAAACAAATTGCAATAAAAGCGTTTTTGCGAATTTCTGAAAAATATATGTCCCATAATAACATATCAAAAGTATAGAGCTGTATCATGAACGGAAAGTTATGAAAAATCTAATATTAACTAAGCATAGAAGTTTAGTCTGAATTATATATACAAAACGATATTCAATGACGTTCTACTTTCGTAGGTAAAATATTACCTATGCTGGTGAGCCGTGTTGGCCATCTTTAAAATCAGCAGCCATATTGGAAATTCCTTCTGATGAGAAAAACTAAACATGTACATATTCATCGGTACACTATGCTACAATTAAAGCACACTTAGGGTACTTAGTACCATGAACATGACTGAAAAGCTCTATTAGTGTGCTACTATGGGTTTACATACTCGTTCAAAATGCTTCAAACAGGCGAACACAGAGGGGTTCTTTAAAAGTCGATTTCTGATGTCATCGTTCTTTATACTTTTCTATAATTTTGATATGTTCAACAGGAAACATACGTGAATCACTGAACCCAAAAATCAAAAACATTTTATTGCAATGTGTTTAAGGTTAGCCTAAATATAGCATAGATTGACTGGACTATATCTAGAACAGGTGCATAAATATAGAATTTCACCCAAGTGTCAAATATATCAACACGAGTCGTGAAAGTTATTAAATCCGAGGCTTTGCGGGGATTTAAAAACTTTCATCGACGAGTGTTGATATATTTGAAATGCCAAGACACGAGGGTGAGATTCTATTTATCACCAAATATTTTATAGTCATTAAAGAAGAAAAATGCCACATTATAAAGATTTTACTGTGGAGTAAAATCTTTAGGCTACTGCGCATTTGCACTGTGACATAGCTATAGCAATGCTACGACATCAAAATTGTAGCGATGACATCACATGGTTGAACAATCAAATACTTGGGTCAAGCGATATCTACAGCATGACATCACAGTGGTAGAACAATCAAATAAACAATCAAATAAACCAAGTAGATAAAAGAGATATCTATTGCGAAAAGACAGTATTCGGTGATAGTCACCATCATATCTTGTCAAATTCTAATAGGCAATTAATTGATTGCTTGCTTGATGGATTGGCTGAATGATTGATTGGTTCAATTTGTTTGAATGATTAATTGGTTTGTTGATTGCTTGATTTATTGATTTGTTGATTTATTGATTGGTTGGTTGGTTGAATGTTATTATATCCAGGTTCCCTGGCCAATTCAGTCACAGATTGATTGATTGATTGATTGCTATAGGAATATTCATATAATCATATGGTCATAGATTTCGTTTGATAAATGATGTTATATTCACAGGTTCACTGGCGCACTCCGTCACAGATCACAACGTGGCCCTCGTTGGTGCCAGTGGGGGGGTGTACGCACTGCTCGGAGCTCATCTAGCAGCAGTTGTCACGGTAACACAAATCACTGTACTCGTGTAGTAATAGCCTTTCTTTGAAATTCAGGGCAGTTTGGGTTGTGCTGCATTTTTTAAGTTCCAGAGTAGATTTGTTGCTATCTTTTAAAAGCACGTTATCATCTGTGGAAAAAATGTTAGCTTGAATTGTATCTCTGCCAGTACTTAATACTAATGAAACAAGGATGATAAAAAAATATTAAATATTATTTTGGATAATACTTTCAAACTAGTATTACCATATTGCAACTTTTGTGTTTCGACAACACCTAATCTGGCATTACTGTCTTTTTTACTGTACAGAATTGGAAGGAAATGAATTACAAATTTTGTGATGGAAACATTTGCCGAATTTTGCTGAGTGCCCCAGTACGACTTATGATTATCTTAATGTTAGGTAAGTCATCATAATTATTTTAATAATATTTTAACAATATTTTAAACGTAGTTCAATTAAAGATATTTTTTGACATTTTCATATAATTTTAATTACTAATATTATTCCAATATTATCTGATGTTTTATGTTTCATAGTGATCCCTGATACCTCATTAGCCATCTACAGAAGAGTTACTGCCCCTGACAACCAAAAAGTGGGCGTGTCAGCTCATATCGGTGGATTTCTGACGGGTGAGTTAGGATATTTGTAGACATAAAGAGCATTTACAGGAAAAATTTCTAAATCAAAGAAATTTAATTGTCAAATATGATATCCATATATATTTAAATATTAATGTTTGATATCCGTACTTTTAAATTACTTTTAAATTAATGAAACTTACATGTAGATTGATATCCACGATAACTTTTAAATTAAAGAAATATTATCATTGATTATTGATATCTTGTATTTTTCAATCAATTAAATTAAATTTGATATCCATGATAGCTTTTAAATTAATTAATTAAAAGTTTGATATCCATAAAAAATAAAAAATTATTATTTTATCTTCTATTTTCCCAGGATTGCTCCTCGGAGTTCCCGTTTTGAAAAATATCAACAAACTACCATGGGAGACAACTCTAGGATGGGTGACAATGGCAGTATTTCTTGCGCTCGTTGCATTTGCCGTTCTATTTAATGGACTTTACCAAGGTTATCCCCCCAGCGATTGGAGCTAGGGGGAAAAAAATGTTGTGCAATCTAATCTCTTGGTAGCTGGACATAATTTGTGTATATTTTATACAGCATGATCAATTTTATTTGTGTATATTTTATACAGCATGATCAATTTTCTTAACTTTATAATTTATAATGTATATAGTATAAGATGATGAAATGTTTAGTATTATGTTATTACTGATATGAAGTGATCAGGGGTATACTAGTTTTAAATTATTATGATATCACTATTATGAAGTTATCAGGGATATGCAAGTTTTATTACTATTATTATTATATCACTGATTCAAATTAAGTTATCATGGGTATAGGCCTACTAGATTTAAATTATTATCATATGACTAATATGCAGTCATCAGGGGCAATTATTATTACATCACTTATTCAAATAAAGTTATTATGGGTATACTAGTTTAAAATTATTATTATTATAATCACTGACATGATATTAAGTTTATTATTATTATAATCACTGACATGATATTAAGTTGTTAGGAGTATTCTATTTGTATTACTAGTATTAGTGTCTCCCTGAGGTGAGAGTCTATGCCCCGGTTCCAGAACAGGACCCACACCTGGACCCAATTCCCGGTAATCTGATGTGCTCACATGGTTAGGGTTAACATTAGGGCTAGGAAATTATTTTATTCATATTTTGGGTGACGGGCGCCAATCAGATTGCAGGGAATTGGGTCCGGGTCCGGTGAATAGAGAATAGACCGGGTCCAGTTCCAGGTCTGTTTCCAGAAAATGGACAGGATACACCATGCTTGTCTATCCGTCCCTCTTGTAGGAAATTGTGAAAAATTATGAATATTAAAGGGATGCTATATTCAACATAATAAACAACCAAATGAACCATGCTGGGGGCTTAGGAAATTGAGTTTTGCTCATCATTGAAACTGAAATGTTAACCAGTATCATTTTCGTAATACTTCATACAACAAATGTTGCGGGTTTCCCCCTGCCCCAAGCTGTGATATAAGTGAAAGAATCTTGAAAGCGGCTCTAAACCCCAATGAGAAACAAACCAAAAAGAAAACACAGTCAAATTGACCTCATGGAGTTGGATTTGGATCAGAAAACAGGAGTGCATGTGTGGGTTACTATGATAATTATTCATGTATGTTAATAGTCAATTCGTTATTATGTAGAAATGTTATTAAGCAGTCAATTTGCATACTTGAGTTAATGATATACTATATTTACTGCAACATTCAGCACCACAAATGTTGCGGGTTTCCTCCTGCCCTAAACTAACAAGCTATGATATGAGTCGACAAATACTGAAAGCAGCTCTAAACCCCAATTTAAAAAAATATATATATGATAATTGAAGGTTTAGCATATATCATATATCTGTACCTTGCCATAATGTTTATATCGGTACTCATTAACATTATAAAACAGATTTGATATGATATTTTAATGAGTAATTTGAAAATGTGCCTTACAGTATATACGATATTCGAAATGTTTCTATTTGTATTCTCTGTAAACTAGTATTAGCTTTAATTTGAAGATGTGCCTTATTTATGTAACGGTACTGGTAGTCTAAGTGTTTCTATTTATGTTTTATGTCCTCAGATATATTTTCATACTCTTCTGTATCAAAACATGCCTATCACTGCCTCATTTACACATTTCTTGCCCTGTTATAACAACTGTTATATACTGCACACAATTAATTAAGGGCCAACATATATTTTTGTAGCGACGCTTTCTACCAAACTCATCTACAAGAATCTGGTAGGATTCTTATTCCCAATACGTTTGTTTTAGAAATTATTCTTTTTAAAAAAAACATAAAGCTAAATGTATATGTCAAAAAAAGGCTACTGGCCTTTAATTAATTTTGTTGAGTATATGTTGTAAATGCATAATGTGTTCTGCCTATTTGCACCGTGTTATCTTGATGCTTAAGCATACATACAGTGATGATAATATTATCAGCTGTACAAATTGGGGTATTTATCTGATAACATAATTTACATTTTTCTGTTAATCAGTAATTCTATTTTGGTAGACTGCTGAACCAAAATTATCTATGTCTGTCTGATCTATCTATCAGCGTTGCATTAATTTTTGCGATTTAATAGTTGACATATTTGATCGTAGGGGAGTTGAATTAACGCTCTCCATACTGAAGGCAACCGGAGATGCCCTAAAGAGCTGTGTCTGTGCCTAAGAGGGTTAATAGATTAATTATGGTGAAACACTATTTTAGGATTCCTGGATATCCAATATTGTTGAATTTTATATTGTGAAAAATATTTTCATACACCATATGTACCATATGAACATGTTCTGTAAATTAAAAATTTTAAATTACATTTAAATGATCAACCTATTTTACAATGTATGTAATTTTTCTTTGTAGTATTGGAAAATGTCTAACAGTATTTTCTTATCATTCTTTTTATATCATTGTTTATACATCTAATTAATAATGACGTTATTTCTCGTACAATAATGATTTGGTTGAGCTATAATGTTATGTTTTAGCATGAAATAATACATTTTCAACAAACATATCTCTTGTTCATTATGTATGCACATTGGTGTGTGTGTGTGTGTGTGTCTGTGTGTATGTTTGTGTGTCTCTGTGTGTGTATGTGTGTCTCTGTGTGTATGTGCATGCGTGTGTGACCATTTACAGTATTATTAATTCTACCTCTAAATGCTAGGTAAGCTTTAGAGGATAGTATGGACATTTACATTGTTTAATTTGTTACAAGGTTGTCTGATGTAAATATATAAACTGTAAGTGAAATATCTTTAAGTTCCAAAGATTCTTAAATATGTATTCACATTAGCCCCTGTAAAACATCAAGTGAAAGATAAACTAGGTTCTTAAATCGTGATTCCATTCATCAGTTTAGATATTGTGATACACTGGGATTTCAACTGTCAGATTTTATTTACGCGCTTCATAGATTTGAGAACTTCTCTGTTGGTGAAACAGCACAGACTGTATTTTAAACTTTTAGTATAGTGTTACTTGTATATATTTTTCTAAGAGAAAAAACGATGGGTTGGTAGCCCCTGGACCATATGACCTTGTATAGTAGCTTATGTAATACAGAAACTAGCAACATGTTGTACAACATTGGATTCATGCATCATTTTTTATTTTTTTTTTTTTATTGGGGCTTTAAGTCGCTTTCAAGATTATTTCACTTATATCACGACTTGTCAGTTTAGGGCAGGAGGAAACCCGCAATATACGTAGCGCTGAATGTTGCAGTAAACCTGCGAGCATCGGCTGGTACTGACAAGACCAAGGATGATAACTGCATTG
>JAUTBT010074832.1:0-13377 GCA_032361225.1 Lepetodrilus schrolli
TTGAAAATTAAATGAAGAACGAGCGTGAACCCATGACTGGCCGCGCCATGAAAATAACATAACATCCCGATCGAATACCGTACGTTCTAGTAAATTTGTCCCCAAATACCTCGACTATTTTAAACTGCTATGAACTGTACATGTTGCCACTTATTTGCTAATTTAAAACACCGTTTATAATCACTAAACTAATACAGAAACACAACGAAATAACGACTAGAGCGATGACGTAAGGGGCGTGGCCTATTCTAAAACTGGAAAGATCTAACTATACGTTGACCCGCGAATAATACAGGGTGCGCCTATCCTTGGAAGTGAACGTCCTTTCTTGAATGACCGTTTCTTTAGTTTACTTCTTGGATTTTCGTATCCTAACAGTAACAGTCTTTGTTGTTCTTTAGCCTCGTCGAAAGCAGACCATTCGAAATGGAGCGAGCACAGGACAGCGTGAATATTCTTGGCTTCCATCCTTGCTCGCCACGCCGACATCAGTCGATCCATTGCTTCCTTCTGGTGATGTCACTTGGGAACGTGAAGTAATGTATTACTGATTCGTATTTGAAGAACTTTTGCAAATCCATGCAACACAATAAACCACATCGCATAGCAAAATGTCTGACGTTCATCGGGACTGACGACACACGATTCGAATTTCACAACGAGGCTCCAAATATGAATAAATGAGAATTTGGCTATAACTTACTAATTAAGATTTTTTAAAAAGTTTTTGTTTATATGGAAATGCTTGTATTTATCGATATAATAACATATTTAATTATCATATTGTGTGTGTGCATTTACAGTCGCCTTCCAGCTTAGCTGATTTCGGCAGACTGTTCCCTCCTTGGGACGCATGTGTCTCACAATGAATATTATTGTCTACTTGTGCTAGTCTAGCACAATTGAAATACCACAGGTGGCAGTTGAACATGGGTATCCCACTCAGACACTTTGTGCTGACTCTGAGCCGACCATCCGTTGCTGTATACTTCCCTTTTAATGCTGAGCGCCAAGCAGGGGGACAACAACTACCAACTTTTGGGGTGTGTGTGTGTTTACTGCTTTGACAGTGGCAGACTGGTCCCTCCTCGGGACGCATATGTGTCTCACAGCATGGAGCTGGAGAGCGGTGAATATTATTGTCTACTTGTACTAGTCTGGATTTCCACCAGTCTTTATAGTGCTAGCTCACTTGGACTATCATATGCCACAGTTAACATGGATATCACACGCAGACACTTTAAACTGACTCTGAGCCGACCAGACGTTGCTGTATAATTACTTCCCTTTAATGCTGAGCGCCAATCAGGGGGAGACAACTACAACCTTTTAACGTATTTTGGTAGGACTCGTCCGTGGCTTGCACCACCCACCTTCCGCTCTCCGGGCGGACGCTCTAAGCTTTACACCACGGTGCCGGTATGGGTCTTTTGGCTTGTTATGTTTTAGAAGTAGTCTCCTTTAATATAATTAAAATATGGCATAGTAGTAGAATGTAACAACTGGTATTGTTAGATAGATGTGAGGATTACATGCGTAAAATATTGTATTTATGTAAAGCCCAATATGTTACATATTTGTGAAAATACGTCCGTGAACACTTTTTTGTTGGTTTATGAATTCATGACGTTATTGTTAATGTGTTAGAACATAAACCAAGGGACGTAACCTGCTTTTTCTCTCTCTCTCAATGCCGTAATGTCGTAGTGATGACAATATACAAATTCATATGCAAACATCACATTTATAAATTGATTGATCGGTTAATAATTAAATATGTTTGTCTATGGTAAAGCATAGAACGACAAACTTTCATTCACAATATACACTAATTGTAGGTAGATAGCCACCGTGTCATTTTGCAAAATGGCTAGCGATCGAAACCTGAATGTTACCATAAAACTCTCAGGATGAACAAGTTTGGATTCACGTCAACATTTCAACTTGGGCAACAAATATCAGCACGTACTCTCTGGCTTTGGAAATGATGAAGAAGTGTTATTAACACTTAATGATGTAGTACAGTATAGTGATAGATCAATATTTCCTCCAACTATCTCTGTTTGTTGTAGATCCTTGGCATATATTTGTTGAGGCATTAAGCACGTTAAGGGTTAGTTGACAGTACAGTAGCTATTTGTGTTCTCGTAATTTGGCAAATTTTGTAAATTCAAAATGTATCACATACAGTATATGTTGGAATAACTTGTATCCTATCCTTTTTCAAATAAAGAAATATAATGTATATATTATGTTTCTTCATTTGAAAAAGGATAGGATATAAGCCATTCTAACATATACTATAGGTGATACATTTTGAATTTACAAATTATACTGGTACGTGTGGATGTGTGTTAATTGTTTTTTTCTTCTTTAAAAAAAAAAAATTAAACCCAAATAAAAACTAAATATTAAAAACAAATAAAAATACATATTTCTTTATGGTTTTCAATGGTGTTCTACGCCATGTTACCTGAACACAGTATTATATATATGTATATATTTGAATGATAACGTTATCAGTAACTTTATTGTTATCGGCCAAAGGTCACAATATCAAACTTGTTGCACGTCATGGAGTTGCACATTTTGATACTTTTCTTTGGAATTTGTTCTGTGCATGGTAACGATTCAGGTAATATTAACCTTCTTACTGTTTGATGGTTTGTGATTAGTGTAATGCGCCCGTGTGTTTAGGTCAGCTTCAGAGTTAGTCCTATATCTCAGGCTTTTATCTACAAAGAGTCCGTCGTTTATCGCATATAAAGACACAGTTTAATATTATAGACGGATAGACACAAAGTACTTCAGGCTACATAATGTGTACAGATATTTTGACACTACCATATGATCATGACCCTATGCAGATAGTGTATTTATTGAATGGCCTCTATGTCACCATAGCGTGAATATTTTTTAAAGAATAAATTTCTTGACTTGTCGTAAATTCACAAAAGGACAATAGCCCTCTAATTGCCGATGACTACGACATTGCACGAGACAGGGTATTTAAATTTTGTGTTTTATAACAAAATATCCCACCTCTATATACAAAATTTAATAAATATTAAAAGTTCGACCTACTCCCTAGGGCAGGATTTCAAAGGAGAGTTAATCAAGATTAAAAGCACACGAGTCTTGAACAGCCTGTCAAATGAATTTCGGAGAGCCGAGTACTATGGCGACCTCTACAGACTGATGTAATGTGCGCTCCTTACGTGACACTTCTGTGATCTAAACTTAAAGAGGCAAGATCATACTTGCACCGGGAATAATTGTCACTGTCTTTACCCGACATGTGAGATATATTTCAGAATTTTTAGTCATCGAGAAATATAGTTATTTCCTATCCAAAGACACCTACCTCCCAAAATGGCTGCCGCGCCGGAAGTTGTGATGTCATAGGAAACCAAGAAACCAAGATATGCATTCACATTGGTAGTGTTTTCTTTCTATCAGCTGGTTAAATTATCGCGTAAGAACAACAATTGAGCTCACAATACATTACAATGCCTCTCTGATTAATCTATCGACAAGTGGATGTTGATCCGTGACAGAGAATAATATTGTCAGCAGTGATTTATTTGTTCGGTATTTGATGTCAGCTGTTGTCGTTGATTTTTGATCGACATGTGCATGACGACATCTTACTACTCCGAGTTTTGGTTTTATCTGTGATACAGCAGTATTCAGGCCCTAAACGGTTCCATAAAACAGACCCGACACAGGCGTATGCTGGACTGCCTCGGACTCGAGATTGTCCTCTCCAACGTCCGCGCGAAGTCTATATTTAGAACAGAGCACTGTTGGGAAAGACCTCCTTTGCTTTGGCGATACAGTGTCTTACAGTTTGGATAGGCTATTTTTCATAATTTTTCTTAACTAGTAATATTATTTAGAAAAATAAATAAAATATAAAAGAAAATATATAAAATACTTGCAAGTATGATCTTGTCTCTTTAACCTCTTGTTCTAAACTTGTATCTTAATATAATTCTTCTCTTTCTTCTTCTACTTACCGTTCTATGGTAATATTATATTTTAGTAGCTAAATAAGCTGCACGAAAAGATGTCTATCAAAGTTCCACACTAAACTGAATATGTGTTTTAACCAGTATATAATGCTCTCGCTCATCATGATGCTCTCGTGTCTACAAGGGGACCGTAGCACTCTCTTTATCCTTCTCCTTGTTTCTCACAACGGGACTGCTTAATGACATCTTAATATTTAGGAGAGCATCTAGAAGAGATGCCTACCAAAGACCTACACTATAAAGTTAAAATATATGTTGTCACATATTCATGAATCATTCACGAAGCTCTTGTATCCACAAACGGACACACAGTCGATGCTCGCAGGGATACTGCAACATCCAGATACCCCCCCCCCACACCCCCCCCACACACAAACACACACAAAAAGCAAGAAAGAAATAACGGTGCTACCTTCAATTGTACTGATGCAATCCTTCACGGTAGATTTGAAAGCGACTCTAACCCCAATATAACTAAAATTCAAATAAAGAGTACGATACCAGCCGTGGTGTGGATCTGAGATTCAGACCTTCACTATATCGGTATCTTAAATTGTACTGATACAAAGTTTCACTAGATAACAGGCACATATTTTAGTCATAACCGGCCCTTGCTCATCACCTTGAAACAATGCATAAACTGCCAGTTTCATATAGCCAAAACAGTTAGGTGTCATGTCAAGTGTCCGAACCAGGACACCTAACTTTGATACTCATCAATAAATCAGGACATCCGAGGTGAAAGTGTCCTGCAAGGATCCCGTCTGATTCTGTTAGGATCCTGAAACAGGACACCTAATATAACAATTGCAGTAGAAGTAGAAGTTCCTGTTTCAGTTATAACGTTGGGTGGCTCCTCGGATGAAGCCGTCGACGGACAACCTTTTACTCTGAAATGTTCCCTAAATTCGTCAGTACCTGTGGCAGCCGTCACGTGGACACTGGGGGATACACAGGTCCTGGCAACGAGTCATGGCTTTGGAATTCCCCTGGGGGACATGAAAACAGCCTATGGCGACATCTTTGGGCGCTACTTCGTCACGGCGTACGGACCCCACGAACATCACGTGACTCTGGTCGTCAACCGGAACAAAGATGGCGGACGCACGTGGTTGTGCGAGTCTGGAGGTTTCGAGAGTAACCGTTTCACGATACAGAGTATGTATAACACATTGTCACTGCAGACAAATTTGTTATATTTATGCGCTAATAGTATTTTATTTAGATAATAAAATAGCATATCAAGTATAATATTGTCCAGAATGATATTTGATTTCGGTGTGAATTTATTTAATAAGTCGGGCAATTTTGTGTAGTGGTATTGCCAAAAGAAAAGAAGAAATAAATATATAAAAGTAATATAATAAATAAAACTAAAAAGATAAGGAAAATATGTACGTAACATTGAGGTGTACCGGAAATTGAAATATTGTCGTTCAAGCAAAGTTACTTATCGGAGAGGTGTCTCAGAAATTTACTTTACAGTTATGAGTTTAGGAGGTACACAGGCGATTACATCTATGCCAACTGAATGCACATTGCATTTGCTATAGTTTATAGTAGAAATCGAGCATTTGTGGGATTATACCCTTAATACCAACATCTTGAAGCATGAAGTGGTTCTTGAGTTGTCGAAATATATTGTCATCATGTAGTGTTGTCACTGGACTTTTATTAAAATTTAAATTATTTAAAACAAAAACAAGCACAAAAAAAGCAGCAATAACAAACAACAACAAACAACAACAACAACAACAACAAGAATAAGAATAATAATGACAATAACATTAGATTCAAACTTATTTCATAAAGTTTCTATATCTGTATAGGCGTATTGAAATATGGGTTAGGGATAATAAATTAAAGTTTTTAACTAACTCATAACTGTTCTATAAAAATGAAAACTGTCATGAACTTAGAAAAAAATATTACCCTTTCCTTATATCCATCGACATGTTTAATTTGATGACGTCATCATCATGAAATCCAAGATTGTGCCCATTTTGGCGGAGGAAACGAAGATATTAGTCCATGGGCACGGATGACCCCCTCATACATTAAACCCAGAACCTCCATGAGTGGTATAACTTTATTCAGGTGTTGCCTTGATGGATATTTTACATGAAACCATTAAGAAAGTTGGGTTACACTATACATTTCAGGCATTTTTCAAAATGGCCGCCAAGCGGAATAGACTTTTCACATATATCTGTCTGTGAGACTCATAGAGATTTAATTTTTAAATCTATACCTACATTTTCAGGGACAAGGAACACATTAATGACAGTAGCTCAAGTAGGTTAAGCATCCACCTTAATTTACAACATGGCCGCCATATAAAACAAATATTTCGTAATATTTATACATGAAATAGTGTTTCTGATGTCTAAACTCATGCTTTCAGGGACAATGGATTAATATAGCGTCATATTATTAACATTAGTTGTTAATTATATTCTACAACGTATTATCTAACTATTAACAAATACATTGTGTTCATATCATGATCAGTCGCTGAGTTATGGTAGTTTGAATATCGTGAGGTGCAAAATAAAACTCATCTACAAAATAAAAATGTTAACAAGTTTTCATTTGTATAGAACAGTTAGAAGTTAGTTAAAAACTTGAATTTGTTATCCCACCCCGTATTTCAATACGCCTATATAATGGGCATTGTGAGACCAAATTTCAAAGTGCCGAGAAAACCTTTACCCAAGCCCCACCCAAGGGGATTTTTTTCTGAGACATTACGGGGTGTACTGATTCAGAAAAAAACACACACCATTTTTCCATTACTTTTTTCCCACACACGTTAACATTAGCAGCTATACTCCCAGACTAATACCATTTATTTAATGTCATTGTTCTGTAAAGTGAACTCAATCTAATAAGAAAATAAACAGGAACAATAGCAAACACTCCAAACTAGTTCCGAAAAACTATTAATTATTGTCATGTTTGCCGACTTCCGGTTGGCATTGCGCCACATCTCATAAGCTAGTTTAGTTAGCTGAGATGCATTGATTAGACGTCAACTAGATCATATAGGGATCGTAGGTTGACCTGAGATTGATTCAAAATCCGGAAACATAAACTGGTCAAACATCTAAATGCGCTACGCAGCTGACGTTCTCTCACATGAAAACGTCACGATACAGACGTCATTACTAGCAACCGTCGCAATCATATATGTCCTACAGATTTTTCGTGTGTGTTAGGAATGCTAGAAAGTATCATTGATATTTTGGTGAGTTCTCACCCTGCCACCTACAATGCGACGCGTTATGTCTCCAGCTGTTGAAGCCTCCCGGGTATTCAAGTGTGGTATGGCGTGTGTGTACGGAGCGACTGTTGGCGCCACCGTCCTGTTTCTGTTCCTCCTCCTAGCGGGTGCTGCTAAATGCAAGGGGAGATAAACACGAAGAGCTACTCACAGTACGCACGCGCAGTAGACACGTGATCACAACTCATCTATCGGAACAATATCATGTTATGTATCTGTTATAGCTTGAATGTAAAGAGAAGCAACTCGAAGAAAACCGGTTGCCTAAAATAGTTATGTATAGTATTAAGCATTACTATGGTGTCGTTAACTTTGTATGCTTTATCATGTGAATTAATTGGAGACCGTATTCTGTAAATAGACTAGAAGTTAACATAACTTTACAAGTAGTCTAAATTGGACGTCTTTGTAAAAACCTGTATATATTGTAGCGCTTTGAGCACGCTGTCAAAAGTGTGCAATAATGCGCATTACAAGTAACCACTATTATTAATTATTATTATAATGAATGTGGTTTCTTTCCTTTTTCCCTCAGGATCTGATCTACACAAGATGACAGATATAATATAGACGATTCTTGACGAAACCCATGGCTATTTCTTTAAGTTACTTTTTGAGTACTATTAAACTGGATTTAGGCGCTATACATGTATATTATTATTATTATTATTATTATTTATGAAGAACCAATTTTTTTCTGTTCTGATTATTATAATATAGATTTTTTTCTTTTCATAATTACAATTAACCTCTGATAATTCTGATAATGCGCCTTTATCTCTTCATCATTTGTGTTCACAATAAAATGGCCTCGCGGAATAAAAGCAGGTCAGTCTATATTTAGAACTGAAAATACGTTGTTTTATATTTAGAACAGAATTTAGAACAGACGGTACAACGTCATATTATTTGTATAGTTTCTTTATTTCATATCCTCCCCCCCCCTCCCTAGTTATTATGTATAAAAAATAAAATAATTAAAAGATATATGTAATATTGCATGCAAGGATTATCTTACCACTTTAATA
This sequence comes from Lepetodrilus schrolli, assembly GCA_032361225.1. Classification (NCBI taxonomy): domain Eukaryota; kingdom Metazoa; phylum Mollusca; class Gastropoda; order Lepetellida; family Lepetodrilidae; genus Lepetodrilus; species Lepetodrilus schrolli. The sequence continues at coordinate 8,346 of JAUTBT010074832.1, forward strand.
GTTGCATGGTTTAAAACATACTAGTAACTGATTGTACTCAGATATAGATGATCAGGCCCTGTTGAAGCGATTTGAAAGTTTGAAATATTAATTTCTTTCGTCACAGGTAGCATTACACAATGCCTGTGTTCGTCTTTTAATAACTTGAATACATTCCGTGAAATGCTCATCAAACATTTTAAGGATACTTCCTCGAGTTGATCTCTAAATGAACTACACCAGCCTCAAGAGCAAAACCTTTATTCGTGCAATCAATGTAACATTGAAAATGTGAATCATTAAGTGCACTAATCGTAAATCTGAAGGAGAATGAATATACAGAAATCTTTAGTTGAGTTTCAAAACTTGCGAACGGCATCGCTGACTTTGGTTGGAGATTTACACAGATTTCTGAGCAGGAGGTAGAAGAGCTCCAGCACCTCACACATGGAGAGAACAGAGATCCCCAGCCATAGGCCCAGCTGACCGCCGATGTCCGAGAGAAGGCCTTCCCACTGAAACACAGAGGTACAGACAGACAGACAGACACACGTACAGGAAGGTATACCTTCCCGATGAAAGACAGACGTGCGTACATACAGACAGATCTTCCGACTACAACACAGACATATATATTAAAAGACAGATAGGCTTTTCCACTGAAACACAGAGATATACAGACATACAGATCTTCCAACTGTTCAAACAGAACCCCTCCCGTAACAAGTACAACATTGTCGACCGTCACAAGTCGATCAGCTTTTTGGAAATGTTAATATTTCAAATAACGGTCAATTTTTTAATTCTGAGATATAGAATAAATGAATATGATTAATGTATATAAAAATGTTGATAATAGAAGATGGGTATCAGATGTGTCGTATACATACGATATCAAAGAAATAGCAGTTGGTGTAGCTTGAGCCTAAAAAATCTATCTATCTTCACCCTTCAATGGCTTCACTATTATAAGCTAGAATTGCTATGACTTGAATAAGGAATTATAAACAATTACGACCGTGTTCTTGGCATATCATAATAAGTGTGCTACATGTGAAAACTGACACTGGCCTGACAATGTATCGATATATATTCATCCAGGGCAAGGTTCGAAATATCAAGCTCTGGCTCAAACAAATAAGGCTGTGTAACCTTCTTCGTCAACGTCACTATCAACATCCGATAAAACATCCGCTTCTTCAAGTAATCGCTGTCAGAATCTGAAGCAGACATTGTTGTTACTGTTGTGACGTCAGCGATGTCTGCTTTGGCCGCTAGGTGGCGCTAGTACGCTTTCTCAGAAGCAACGGGGCATGACTTTTATATCGATTTTTCTCGCTTTAGACGATCATTGGGAAAATGTGAGATGACTAAGCTAATTATTTTAACATAATTTAAGTGATTTTGCAATAAACAAAAAGTCATCTGTCAATGACCATGGGCAATCTGCTTCATATCTAGAACTCCGTTCTGAAGCGAGCGACCGTGTAGGCTGGTGAAGGAACTCACCATTTGGGCAGGTGAAGGAACTATGTGTGAGCAGATGAAAGAACTCACCATTTAGCCAGGTGAAGGAACTCATCGTGTAGCTATAGGCAGGGGAAGGAACAGTGTGTAGGCAGGTGAAGGAACTCACCGTCTAGGTAGGTGAAGGAACTCTTTGTGTAGGCAGTTGAAGGAACTCAACATTTAGGCAGGTGAAGGAACGCACCGTGTAGGCAGCTGAAGAAACTTACCGTGTAGGCATGTGAAGGAACTCACCGTGTAGGCAGGCTCCTCTTCCGTTGAATGCAGGGACAACTCCGAGTAGTACACGGTCAAGGTCAACAGGTTAGATCTACCGGAAACACACGAACAAGACATTTAGTATGGTGTTCTAAAAGGGCTATCGCTGAAGAGCTTAACCAGCCTTTTCATTTTAAAATGACGTCTCATTATTAATCAAAGTCGCAGACGACATCGCCTTTTAATTTGCGTGAAGACGTCTGATCTGCTGTACGAGACGGGGTGACGCTAAAGTTAATATTACCTACAAACCTAATACACATAGAATAGCGTATTGTTCCTCAAGAATAACTGCCTTTGGTACGAACGGATTGGTGTAGTAGTGGTGATGGTGTGTATGTGTGTGTATGTGTGTGTATATGTGTGTGTGCATTTGTGTGTCTGTATGTGTGTAATTGTGTGTGTGTATTTGTGTGTATGTGTAACTGTGTGTGTGTATTTGTGTGTGTATGGTTGTGTATGTGTGTGTATGTGTGTGTATGTATGTGTGTGTATATGTGTGTATGTGTGTATGTATGGGTGTGTATGTGTGTGCATGTGTGTGTATGTGTGTATATGTGTGTGTATGTGTGTGTATATGTGTGTATGTGTGTGAGAGAGAGAGAGAGAGGGAGGGAGGGGAGGGGGAGGGGGAAGGGGGATGCAGGGAAGGTGGATGATCGTGTTACCTGCTTTCTTCTGGTGTGAACATCCCGATCTGTTCAAACGAGGCCCACTTCTTCAATTTGAATTGCACGGCCGCGTCGTAGTGGTTCGCTGGCCAGCGCGTCATGGACACTTGCCGAGTGAAGTCGTACGAGCTGGGGCATGTAGAACATTTGGGGTTAAAATACATACGCATCGTAAAAAGCTTGAGAACACCAAATATAACATTTGATATCCAGTTTAGTTCCTCAAAGACAAAGGCAAGTTTAGTTCCTCAAAGGCCATTTGTTTGGAACTGGAACTATTATTTTTGGGTGTAACAGCCCATTTGTTTGGAACTGGAAATACTATTTTTGGGTGTAACACCCCAAAATAATATTTCCAGTTCCAAACAAATGGCCTTTGAGGAACATAGCTTTTGCAATCTGCTGAAAATCATAATATACAATAATACATTCAATTCAAAGAAATTCTTGCCAGATGTGTGTTACTTCTTAGTGCAAATAAGACGCGTACTTTTCATTCAAGATTGAAATTGAAGTCTTTATATGTAAGTCCGTGTAGGCGCCATTTGATGCACTTTGAACTGTGAAATGTTTGAACGATGAGTCTGGCGGAAATTAGTTGCATTCAACGTATTTAGAAAGTATTATTTGGATGAAAACTGTTGTAAATCAACAACATATGTATAATAAGTTACCCCGAGCCCGACATTTTTAGTTATGAACTACAACGTTAATCAACGGGATCAATGGGGAGAAAGTTCAATGCATTTGGGAGATTAAATCTGGTTGACGACATGAATTCGTGGCGTTCTGTTATTTTCAGTGCTGTTGTTTCGTGACAGTAACTCACCGACATGAGCTGATACATGAGTCACATGACCACAATCCGGCGGCCTTCCGGCGAGTCACTTCCTGTACGCATGGGATTTCTGTAACACGTGAATTGTTTCGTAATCTCGGGGCCAGGTCTACGTTCAGACGTAAATAAGAAATGATTGTATACTACAAGTTACGCCCGGACTACGTATGTGCTCTTTAAAGATAAAGGATGTTTCTATAGCAGTCAGTGATCATAAAATATGTGTACGTCTTCCTTGTGGTAGCGCTTAAGACCGCAACCAATGGTTCCGAGTTCAAATTCGCACCAGAAACCCGGCAATATAAATATAACCCCGGGGGTAGTATTATTCCAGTATATAATTTCCCCATGTAAGTTCGTTCCAGTGTTGAATTGCCGGGGAGAATAACTAGGAATCAGAGGGGGCAATTCCATAACAACATAACAGCACCAATGTCCATAAACGGCATGAAACGAGAGCAATAATCCCGTTATATCATATCAGTGTGTCTGTTCCAACTCACTCACATTTAAATAATACTAATATTTATGAGAATGACACAATTTCCAGACATCATGGTAACATATTATAATCATCGATATTTTGCAGACATGAAAGGCACTAATCGATAATTTCTAATATTAATTCAAACAAAATTATTAAATAGTATTTAAGTGTTGTTGTTAGAAAGGTACATACATATTTGATTATATCTAGAAATTAGTTTAATTAATACAATTTGTACGAACACAACAAATTCAGATTAAAAACTTTAGCAATTGATAATCTCAACAATCAATATGATCAAATTAAAACATCTATACATGCTACTTGTCATAACTATGTACGTGTATGTGTGTGTGTGTGTGTGTGTGTGTGTGTGTGTGTGTGTGTGTGTGTGTGTGTGTGTGCGTGCGTGTGCGTGCGCGCGGTGTGTTTATATAATTATTTTAAAAATGTATGTGCGTGCGTGTTAACCCTTCTAATAGCCGTTCTGAGATGCTCCACAGGCAAAGTCTACTGCATCACGAATGTTGTCGACATACAATCATGCTCTCATTGATACATTAGCAGTTATTCAGCTAATAATATTTAATATGGGATGCCCTAATCTCTAAGCGGGCGTGAACATGACATAAACCTGTGTGTCAGCATTGTCTTCATGGGTAGATCAGGTACCTTGTCCGGTATTCCCGAAACTCCATAATTATAACTTAAGAACGTCTTAGTCAGAAAAGATCTAATTTAAAATTTACATAAGCAGAAAACCAGTTAGGCAAATCCTTAATACTTACGAACTTCTTAGGACTTAAACATGTTCGAGAATACGGGCCCTGGGTTGTAAAGTAACAGTGTCCATCCATGCTTTTACCATAGTGCCAGTTCCACAACAATAAATCTCTATAAATGTTAGTGAGTTATACATTTTCACTTCTCTCGTAATGTTATACTGTCGTTCTGTGGAACAGATCCCAGACTCGCATTTCACGAACCCGTCGTACTGTAGTCCTGGCGTAAATCTGAGCGTAATGCTTTTACTATGGCAATAACTGACGTAAACTTCAATGTCTGCTCGGGCTAGCGGTTTACTGCCATTTTGCGAAATAGTAGGGCGGCTATGGGGCAACATTGTTCAAATTGTCATAAAAGCATAACATTTAGTGTATATGTAGCTTTTCATATATGATTTTTGTTTTTGTTTGGGTTTAAGTCGCTTTCAAGATTCTTTCACTTATATCACGACTTGTCAGTTTAGGGCAGGAGGAAACCCGCAACATC
>JAUTBT010074843.1:0-13375 GCA_032361225.1 Lepetodrilus schrolli
CCTCCTGCCCTAAACTGACAAGTCGTGATATAAGTGAAAGAATCTTGAAAGCGACTCTAAACCCCAATTCAAAAAATAATTAATTCACTTCAAAATATTGCAATGAAAATGGTTGTATTTGCAACTGTACAATTTATATTATATATTAAAGGCTTAATTATTTTTTTCTGTTTGTGATTCATTTTAATTTATACTGAACCAAAAATGAAACTTGATTTGGACTAAATGAAACTTTGAAATAGAATTTGAGACTGCAGCTTTCAGTTATGTTAATTATTTGAGCTTAAGTGAAGTCACACCAAACAGCATTGATTCTCATCACTTTATTTGGGCAATCACTCACTACGTGACGGTGAGTTGACATCAAAACTGGACCTAGATATCAGGGCATCTAGCACCAAGACATGCAGAGTGCGACTGATTCAGAATTATTTGCTGAGTGACCCAACCCTTGAACAATATTTGAGAGACGATGATTGGGCGATTATAGCGATTGCACAGATGATATTTTGTCCATCATCCATACTTGACGTCACTCACATTGCTCTTGACATCATTCACATTGCTCTTGATGGCATTGCTCTTGACATCACTCACATTGCTCTTGACATCACTCACATTGCTCTTGGCGTCTCTTGAAATCACTCACATTGCTCTTGATGTCTTTGCTCTTGATGTCACTCACATTGCTCTTGATGTCACTCACATTGCTCTACTGACATTGCTCTTGATGTCACTCACATTGCTCTTGACATCATTGCTCTTGACATCACTCACATTGCTCTTGACATCACTCACATTGCTCTTGATGTCTCTTGACATCACTCACATTGCTCTTGACATCTCTTGACATCACTCTCATTGCTCTTGACGTCATTGCTCTTGACATCACTCACATTGCTCTTGATCTTGGTTGATCTACTGTTGATTCTAAGCTAAGTACACGTCCCTAGGGTATGTATCACCTGTTGGCTGCAACCAATCTCACACACCACCTCCGGTACAGCTTGTGCAGCTACCAATCTGCGTATGGCGCATCCCCGGTCGATAATCAACAGTCTACCGATTTTAGAATCATTGTTATCCACAGATTTGTATGTTTTTCTGTGTGCCATGAACAATAGGCATATTCTCACGTGAATGTGGCACCCATGGAATGGTCACGTGACCTGCACGCCCATTTAATGCTTTACACAAAATTGTACATACGCACAGTTTAGGATAACCTAAGTGCCTAAAAAGACATGCTAACATATGGGCTAGACATATTTTACCATTTGAGATATTTTAATATGCAGTGGGTTCTTGTGAGGAATTCTGTAATAACATCAAGTTTCTTTTTTTGTTCAGTATATATTGGAGTTTATATATTCAAAGTAGCCTTGAGGGGCATATAAATTTAGCTTGATATTATTTTTAACAACGAAGAATTTCCAAACATCTACAGGCTCCAGGTATTCTTCAAGAACTTGCAGAAGCATTGGAAGAAGAATGACATCATATTCCTCAAGCAGAGTTCTGAAATTTGGTAGAAAGCTTCTCCACAAGATATCTACTGGCCCTTAATTGATTTTGTTGAGTAAATAATATCGTATGAAATATGTTTGTATATTTTCTTAAACCAATGTCTATTTTCATCCAGACATAACAAGAACAATTTCGATCTGAACCGGAACTTCCCCGACCATTTTGTTGTCAACCCAGACCCCATTCAGCCAGAGACGACGCAAGTTGTGAACTGGATTGACACCAAGCAGTTCGTTCTGTCCATCAACTTCCACGGCGGCGTCGAGGTGGTCAACTACCCCTGGGACAGCTACGTCGGAGGTGTGTGTAGAACTGTGTCCATGTGTAGGGGTAGAATTAATGGCTGCCCCTGGGCCAATGGCACTTGAAACCACTGTCAAACATGATACTGTAAATCAGGAAATTAATGCGAGCAGGATATTAATGCGAAAAATGCGATTGGCGTGTGGCCGCATTTAATTTCTACACATTATGGGAAATAATGAAAGGTAGGTCCGGGAAAAAACATGAATAGATGCCTGGTCGATCGCATTTAATTGTTGTCGCATTTATGTCTTAAAGCTTGAGGTCGCATTAAATTAGTGACGCATTAATTTCCTGATTTACAGTAACTCTATTTTTGGCGTCCACTTTTGGCCCTCTTGTTTTCAATAAATATTATTATCATTATTATCATTATTATTTAATAGTAACTATTGTAGGTAGTAGCATCATATGTTATGGTAATTTTCAGAAATTATGTAATATGACATTACAAGACATCAAGGTCCTATCGACCAATGAAATAATCAGCCGTGGCTCAAATTAACAAATGTCCGAATCAGTCAGGATTTATGAGGTCCAAAGTTCATGTTTGAGGTTCCACAACAGTGTTGTACACATATCTTATAAAGTTGGTATCTGACAACATTTATTTTTTTATTCAAACAAAACTATAAAAAGATTTAAAATAAATAAAGGGCCTTAGATGTTTAGAATGGCACTCTAGTTTCCAGAATAGAGTGTCCTCTTGGCTATCTATAAATTTGCACAGACCTGGCCTCGAGATTATGAAATATGTTTGAGTACGATTTCATGCTCAACTCACAATTTTGTTCACAAATCCCCAGATAAAATTTGAGCATGAGCATGAAAATCTTATTCAAAATGTTTTGCAATCTTAAACTTTAAGTTTCGTAATCTTTAATCTTTTGGCATAATTCTTGCGATTTTACATGAAAAGATATGCCAAATATATATATATAGAAAATGTTTTACAAAGATTACGCTTTGCAGCGAGATAAAAATATGATTTCAACAAGTCAATAATTTTCACTTTTTAACAAAGTGGCTATTAAATTTTGCAATCCTGCTATTAACTGCCTTTACAGATACATTTTGGTCTGTGATAAAAATTATAAAATTTTAGCATAAAGATTTTTTTTCTCATTGCGGTAGATAAAGGGTAGATAATTTGTGATGGCTTCTCACTACATAGTCACTGTACCTTGTAAATCTTTTCATGTATGTAGTCACCTATACTAAATTTGACCATAATGACAAGATATATTTCAGAACATGGGTCCATTGCACAGAACAGTTGTAGCTACAATTGATTGTAAGTCAAATTTTCGGAACCCGTTATAAATGTAAGTCTGGTTGCGTGAACCACTTTCATCGCTACAATAGTTTTATCTAACCATATTCTCAAGTATTGTAGCGATGAATGTGTTTCATACAATGGACACACTTGTAGCAGGTTCCAAACTTTTGACTTAAATCAATTGTAGCAACAACTGCCCGAGAGTACATATGAATTGCAGTGAGACCCAGAACCTCTATTTTTCTATCTTAGCAATTGACGAGCCTCGCTACTCGCGATGTCCCGACGACGATGTCTTCCGGTACCTGTCGAAAGTGTACTCGTACTCTCACAGAACCATGCACCTGGGGTTGAGGTGCTACAACGACAGCATGGAGGAATCCTTCAAAGACGGAATCACCAATGGTGCCGACTGGTACCCAGTCACAGGTCAGTGTAATTACCATATTGACCGTGTCACTTCTGTTTGCATCCCGTGAAATATGTACCAGCGTCCTCCTGCATGGAATGGTGTAACTTTATGGTAATCATATCTACCATAGCAGGCCAGATGGTAGCGTAAAATGGTAGACTGTTGGACTTGGAGCCAAAGGCCCCAGGATCAAATCACGTCCCGGTGGCCCAGTGTCAATTCTCACAGAAGTTACCTTTGTGATGTGGTCATGATAGGATGCATTGCCTATACCATAGCAATGCCGTTGTCATCCCTGGTCCGTCAGTACCTGCTGGTGCTTGTAGGTATACTGCAGCTATGAATGTTGCGGGTTTCCTCTTGTCCTAAACGAGTGAAAGAATCTTGAAAGCAGAACTAAACTCCAATTTTAATAATTTAATAATAATAAAATTAATTTAGTTAATTTCAAAGACATTGAATTTGGGGGTTAATCTAGTATAATATATTTTTTAAATATTTGATTTGATTTATTTGACAATGTAAAATAACATAATACACAATAATATAAATAGAATAAATATGATAAATAAATGACAGCACAGAGGTATGATTAAAATTAATTCAAATAAATAGAACAATTTCTTACATAATGGTAGTGTATGAAAGCGGTGACTGAGCCTATGTCTAGATGATGCTGTAGATTGTTGTGTGTTGTTGTAATTTGTTGTGCATTGCTGTGCAGGCGGCATGCAGGACTACAACTATCTGGCAGGGTGCATGGAGGTGCTGGTGGAACTCACGTGCTGCAAGTACCCGCCTCACTCTGAGCTCCCCGCAGCCTGGTCCGACAACAAGGACGCCCTCGTCAACTACCTCATGCTCGTCCACATGGGTGAGTAGCACTGGACATCACAGTTTGTTGACATCTTTCATGGTCAATATTACTTACCAGCGTGATTTCTGGGGTGTACGGGTTATCACAAGCTGAAATTTCTGGTATACCCCGAGACTGAAGGTGGACGAGAAATTTCAGCTTGTAAAAAACTTGACCAAAAATATGCGATAATTCTAGTGATTTGATTGGTCGAGAGATGTCCTGGAAAATCTCATACACCCCGGTTTGGCCGTAGTTAAAAGTTGTGAGATCATGATCACTGTGATATCATGGTTGCTGCCCTCAACTTGATGTTAGAAAGACATTCTGCATGGATATTCGCAAGTTTACTCTATTAAAAGTATGTAGATCTATTACGATTTTGGATAAATTCATTACCAGCCTGATTTCCGTGGCATATTGGTTTTTATAAGCCGAAATTTCTCGTAAACCCCTCGACATTCAGTCTCGGGGTATATGAAAAATGTTGGCTTGTAAGAACCTGTACACCCTGGAAATCACGCTGGTAATGAATTTATCCAAAATTGTAATAGATCTACATACTTTTAATAAAGCAAACTTGAGAATATTCATACAGAATGTCTTTCTAACGTACGAGTCGAGGGCAACTGCTATGACGTCACAATGATCTATGAGATCACAACTTTTAACTACGGCCAGACATGGGTGCATGATTTTTTCCAGGACACCTCAACCAATAGAATTTGGGATAAATGTGTTTACCTGAAAGTATGTACATTTGATTTGTTTACACAAGTATAAAGGACAACAAGCTACATTTTCCACATGTTCCAGTGGTTTTCATTATATTTCAATATTTTCATATTTTCTTTTCTTTTTCTTTTCTTTTTTATCTCACGATAAATACATTTGACCATGAGAAGGTCAGTCAATATTTAGAACAAAAATAGTTGTTTTTCCATATGTATTCCCAGTTTATATTATAGTAATATTACGTAGAAAATTACTTTTTATATATTTCATGAAAAGATGATCTTGCTACTTTAAACACTTTTCCTGGTCAATAAAAAACAACTGATGTGCATTTTTCTTCCCCAGGTGTGAAGGGATTGGTGAAAGATATGAACAACAATCCAATACGTGGAGTCAAGATATATGTTGAAGGGAGGGATGAAATTAAATATAAATCTACGAAGGACGGTGAATACTGGAGGTTACTACTGCCAGGGGACTATACAATCATAGTAAGTGGACCTGTATTGCGTTATCATGGAATATCATTAATAATGTTTTGACGTACTGCATTTTCATGGAATATCATTAGTAATGTTTTTTTTTTCTTTTGTGATCAATGATCAACTTACTGTATTAAACAATATTCAAACCATTACTAGGGCTAAAACGACCACCGTTACCAGATTTTCCTAGTTGACTAGTCTTTTAGTATTGTCGAGTAGTAGTTTCCTCAAACATATTTGCTAATACTATTATACTAGTATACTAATTAATAATACAAATCACATGCATAATAGGCCTAGAATCATATTATTTATCAAACTATTATAATTAAGCTATATAAATTTTACATGACATTTATCTACGTGAAATTAGAAAACTATCAGTGTCCTTAATCCAAATCAAAATGCTCACAATGTTCAACAAAGCGAAAATACAATGTTGAGGAAATTCATGCGCAAGAACAATGTACAAGTATGCAACTCTTTGTCACCTAAACAAAATTAACTTTTTCGTAAATTATATCATGGCAATCACAGATATTATAATACCTAGCTGCTAATCGTTGTTATTATGTTTGGTTAAATAAAACTAATCCTTGTTAGATAATTGCACAATCTCTATTTTATAGTTCGCTGTCAACGGTTTTATGACTGTAAAGAAGAAGGTGAAGATTGTTGAAGGGGAGGTAACTCTACTTGACGTGCAGCTACCAGAACTTCCAACAGGCGGAGCTGGTTGTATTCAATGCTATTACCTGTGGATGATTGGCTGTTGTATTTTCTCCTATACTTTCAAAACATGCCTGTGATTTTAGTCACAACAATTAACCCTTTCCTTGCGGGATTAGGCACAAACACTGCTCTTTAGGGCATCTGCGGTTGCCTTCAGCATGGAGAGGGTTAAACAACAATTATGATACTGAGGCAGTGGATCGATTAAATTGCAACAGTTAACCAACGTATAGGGCCAACTATTCCATAAATTTCAATTTATTGTGATATTTAAAGTTGACTAACATTGGGCCAACATTACTTTCCAACAAACCAACATACCAACCTACAGCCAACGATGGCCCAACGTACCCTAGCTATCTGGGATACATGCAATGAAGCATATGTCACAAACCAATGCAAATACAATTCACATGTTAATTGTACAGTCTCTTTTTCCAACTGTGATGTATAGGCCTACTGTTGATACATACATTTCATTCATTATCATATTATCATATAGTATTTGTCATATTGCATTCATCATTTATTAAGAAGTATGAAAACGAATTCAATTTTATATAGATATTTTAAATAGATATACATAATGTATAAAGTTTTTCTGATTGAGAAAGGGTTGTAATTATGTATACTCCCTGGAATAGTTTCCCATACTGTATCTAATAGTTCCATATATATACATGTATATAGAGGTACTTGGTAACTAAACTTTAAAAAATAATAGACTTATAGCTAGGAAGTATTCTGTTTAGTTTGACAACTCATCTATTAGTGGATGATGAAACAAATATATGTTTTACTAAAGATGTTAGTACATATATTTCGAAGTTTATTCTTAAATATTGTTGATTCTTAGCATAAAAATTATTAATAATGCACCATTCTAATTTACTTTAATATTTTACAGTTTTAAATTATGCTTTTATCGCAAAATTATTCATTAACAACCAGTGAATTCATAACAAAATACTTCAACTCAAAATGTAATTTAAATGTAAAGTATATATTCACAAATTGTGGATTGTCAAAATGGCATACATTACATTGAGATATCTAGAGATGATCATACCCTACCAAGTTATCATCCTTGGTCTGTCAGTACCAGCTGATGCTCGCAGGTTTACTGCAATATTCAGCGCTACGGATGTTTTGGGTCACCTCCTGCCCTGAACTGACTAGCCGTGATAGAAGTGAAAGAATCTTGAAAGCGGCTCTAAACCCCAATTTAAAAACAAATTAATTCTTAAATCATGCTCTACCAACAGAAGTAACACAAGACTTCTGATTGGCTATGTAACAGAGCCAATCATATTGCTCCATTACCACGATTACAAGAACAGGAAATCTGGCTAGCTATAGGGTGTGGAGTAAACGAATGCTGTTAGCAGAGCATGAGAAACGATACTTGGAGCTCAGAATGAACTGTGATTACTGTACATTGGTGCTCAAACTTTTCAAAGTCTATGACCAGTAAGATGCAAGAAATATTAATTATTTATGTTACAAAATGTATGCAATTTTATTATTTAGAAATGTTAATTAATAATCACTGTAATTGAAAATTATTTCTATAAAATATGTTTTTAATTCCTAAGACCTACTGTAATGTTACATATTGTTTAAATGAAGTTTTGAACATATTTTATAGTCATTTATATTTCCTATACAGATTGGTATGTACATGTGTACATATTTTATGTGGGCTTCAATGACCAATTGTAATATAAAATCTGTGGGAGAAGTGTATATAATGTAACATATATGTACTATATATGTATGAATGAATTAGTGTTTATATAATTGCATTAATTCGCCTGTGTTTAACAGAAGGGTCGTACTGTAGTCCTGGCCTAAATCTGGTCTACGTGCCATACTTTTACTATATAAGAAATTGACGTACACTTCGATTTACACCTGGACTACTGGTACAACCATTTAGTGAAACGCAAGCCAGGTGTTGATGTAGAAAGGAATTTTATATTTTATAATGACGAAAGGTTATCTGTATATATTGGTATTGATATCATCAATGTTTGATGTTATTGTTGGAGAAATGTACCTCATTTTAACTATGTAAGTTGATGCTTGTGGTGTTTTCTTTGTAGTATTCATTATCCTGTCTCAAATGCATGTTATAAACCTGTCAGTAAACCACTAGATTAACCCTCTCCCTGCTGGAGGAAACTCCAAATGTCATTTTAAAACTTTGATCATAAATACTATAGCAAGGAGAATGTTAAAACATTTAATACGGAGGGATACCCATGCACCTGATTCTGCCTTTTAAGTTTAGTTGCTGCCATTTCTTGTCCCGGACAGACAAACAGATATTGCATGCCACAAGTCCTACTAAACAACTGTGAACACAACTGAGACCAATGTTCTAATTATATACTTTCTGTTCTATTAATAGGCTCAATCTGCCTTTAACTGGTTTACAAGGAAACGTGGTTATCTATGCAGAGAGTATTCTATGCAAGCAATGTTATCCATACTGTGCATGTATTTTTATATATTTACTTGTATTTTGTTTACCTATATAAAGAGAAGCTGCTCTGTGCACAATATTGCTACAATTTATGTTTATTAATCAGATGCGTTACTTCTATTTCAGATATATTTACTAAATATCAGGTCACAAGGTTATGAAACATTTTGGAGTTTTGTTCACAAATCCCCATGCAAAATTTGAGTTGATCATGGAATCGTGCTCCAAAAATGTTTCAACCTCAGGGCCTGTAGATCTAGTAAACTTACAATGTTTGTACATGTGTTGTCTTAATTGTGAATATATTCTATTTTGTTCATATCTGAACATATTCTATATCTATGTTCAATTCAGTCTATTGACATGAAAACCCAGGGATGTATATTAAAGGTATACAATCACAGATTTTTGACATTTTTCAAGGTCAAATGTTTTTTACTTGAAAGTATGTACATTTGATTTGTCTACACAAGTATATTGGGAAACAAGCTACATTTTTCACATATCCCATGCGTTTTCAATGTTTTCATATTTTATTATATATATTTTTTATTTATCTCGTGATTTTATTAAACCACGAAAATATAGGAAACCAGTGGGACATGCGTAAAATGTAGCTTGTTGCCCAATATACTTGTGAAGACAAATCAAATAATACATACTTTCAGGTAAAATATGTTTGGCCATGAAATATATCAACAAACCATGATTGTATGCCTTTAATAAATATGTCATTGACTTGTGTCCAATCAAAGTACTGGTATTGACACAATGGTGTTTACAATATGGTAAAAATAGAGACATAACATAAAGAAACAAGTGGCATGGATTGTGGTGAAATTTTTATTAACCCTCTTCCTTCCTTGTGTGGTAACAAGATATGCTAGTATTGATATCAAGCATCGATTTTTAATTATTTCAGCAGTTAATAATGAACTGATTTTAACAGTGCATATGCATGTAAGGGATCGTTTTGGAACTAAAAATAAATGCATGTCTTTGACATCTAAACAAAATTTGGTGTTTAGCATGAAACATTATTTGCAAGTGGTCGGATTTGTTTGCTTAGGGGTTTTCCTTTTTAGAATTGAACCAATGTAATTTTTAATCCAGAATATAATTATTTATTCCTATGCCCTGCTCAAATGTTTGTCGTCAAATTGTATTTAATACATACTGCTCTTCTTACCTGTGCCACAAAATGGTCGTACTGTAGTCCGAGCATAAGTCAGGTCATGCCCCATGGTGTTACTAATGACTATTGCCTAGATTTACGCCTGGATTGTAGATTGTAGACGGTCGTGTGAGAAGGTTACATGAGATGTAGATCTTTGGCTACTGTGATAAATGTAATAACAAGTTTATTCTGTATACACAGATCATTGTGGTCCCTTTATACCTGTATATTTAAGATTATAGAAACTGAAGTTATCGAACAGAGACCGGAGAACATGTCTGGAGAAAATTGCAATGATCTCAGAAACTGTGAATGCTTATTCGCTCTTGCCGCTAAATGTGATTTCTTCTGTATATAAATGTTTGATGTATACACATATATACTGATAGCTTAATTTGATTTTGTTTCAAGTGATATATTTCCTTGAAGGACTATCGTATGATTAAATTTGGAGTTTATTTGTTGTTTTTTGTTATTTGTGAACTAACTGAGATTCCTCTAGCCTTCTCTGCTAACCATGATATTTTCTTTATGGGTACATCAGGCCCTACACAAAGTATTATAGCTTCGGTTTGGTTTAAACATATTTATTGACCAAAATGTCATGGGATTGGATAAAAGCAATGTGCTTACGACATCCGCTCCCTAAAAGAATACAGAGTAAATAATTAAGTTTTATGTACTATTATATATAAATTAACAAAGTTGGTGATTTACATTTATAGGTTCAGTAACCCGAGAGTATATAGCAGGCCTTTGTAGCTTCAGTATACCCTGACCATGCCCATATAAAACGTGCCTTATGGTCAGCAAGGAAGAATAGAGGAATCTTGAGCTATTTGTGAAAGTGTGAAAGAATCTGTATGTATTTCTTTTAACTATCCTATCTAAACTTAAATGTTTATGTCAAGAATTGCTTAGAAACCAGTAGGTCTAACCATATATCCTTGAAGATATGATATTTTAAATACAAGCTAAAGGTTTGTTAATATATACACACCGTGATATTCGTCATAGTGCATCATTAGCCTACTATAAGGTTATTCACCACGACTGCAAGAATTTAATAACGCGAAGTTGGTATTGGCTAGTTCATTCATTTCTGACTTGTGATGCCATAGACGCTATGTGTATAGCTATGTGTAATATAGCTTCAGTGTACCGAAAGTAGTAGAGTTTATAGCGTCAGTACCTATACCGTGTCCTCCCACGCTACCCTATTGATTCCGATAAATATGTGTCGACTTTGATTGGCAATAAAGTACCGATTTCGTTGATCAGCAAATCAAAGACGTTTCATGAAATCAAATCAGATATGACGCTCTATAATAGAACCAGACGTGTGACCAATAAGCTCCGTGCACAAATCGATGGTCTGTTGATTGAAGAACTTATTCATTCATTGTCCAAACAATCCTGCTCTTAACAGAAGGCCTTTTACGAGCAAAATTGTTGTCATTGAATAGTTGATTTCTCGTGTATTGTGCACTTTGTAGGTTAGTTTGGGCCCGTATATAGCAGCCAATAGTCTATAAGCATGAAGCTGAGAACGTTTCCCGAAGGGTTCATTGTAATTATTCGTCATGTATGCATTTGTTTATAATAAGTTTGTCTGTACTCAGTATAGTAGCCCAGAAATGTTGACCCTGTTCGTGTATTGAAAGGTATTCAATGAAGATATTATCAATATTAAACCATGGATGTTTTCATTAATAGTTAGGCCTACTTAGTTAAGACTTTGTGTATAGATGTTTGATGTGGGACGTTTAAGATTTTCAAATAACAATTTGACCTAGCAATGGAGTTGGGTATGGTTGGTATATCGATATGCCTACCAAACACATCCCAGAAACGATATTTTATATTTGGCTATTAGAATACATGTAGAAATTGTTTTTCGATTTCTCAAGTTTTTTTGCCGCTTTTAAAGGATAGCTAGGTAAGATGATTTCATGATTATAAAATAACCATCGTGAATTAAACGCAACGTAATCGTATACTAGTATGTCGGAAGACAACGTACGAATATTATGCCAAAGTCAGTTCAGATTATCTGATGTCTTCGATAACCAATACATTTTGAATAACTTGATCAATCGTGTGGCACATTTTGTAAGAAACACCAGATTTACGGACCAATGAACTGATCAAACAACCGGAACGCTTTGCCCATAGATATATTTGTTTCTCCCCAAGCTCCGCCGTACAAAATACTGGTAGTCATGACTCGAAACTGGATACAAGCAGACGACACTTGCGAACGCTTCCACAGCAGACGACGCTCGCTCTTTGTCACGTGACATCGATGAATACCAGTTTCCGGTAAGCTTCAGCATTTAACAGCCATATTAAGGTAATGCATTTAATATGATCATTATCGTATCAACCGGAATGGACTATCATGCATTTAATTGTAGGCTATAATATGTATTAAATATTTAATAGAACAAAATGGCCTTAAAAAGTCATCATACCACGATATAGGGCCTACTACTGCAACAACAATACCTGAGTTTTACTAGGCCCTACTACTACTACTACTACTACTACTACTACTACTGCTGCTGCTGCTGCTGCTACTGCTACTGCTGCTGCTACTACTACTACTATTAAATACAAGAACACAAACTACTACTACTTGTACTACTACTACTACTACTACTACTACTACAGTAACAACTGCTTAGTCTACTATTAAAAACTAAATATCTAAATGTAATTCACTCTTTAATTAATAGTTTACTTATCGCACGCTACGACTATGACATTTATTTTACGACTTGCTATTAAGTGAGATTACGTGATCTTATAGACACGTGTAAATCACAAAAAGTCAGATTATATAGTGAATATAGAATCTATGTTGCGAACCCATACTTCATCCAAAGTTTGTACTGCCGACCAATTTGGGTATCTTTACATACATTATAAGTAATGAAACTAACATGTGTGAATGCTTCATCATTGAAATATATTTACGTCATTACCTTTCTTTATAGAAAGCTATTATGCCAGCCGAAGTAGTAAACAGACATTCAACTTGAACACTATATATGCTCGTATATGCTATGTGTGTGGTTAATACAACAACGAACCTATTGCATGTCGACTTAAAACCACCTATACGGGTATACATTACATCATTAAGTTATCTGAACAATGGTAGATGGTGTCAACACGTTATAAAGAAGTCGTTAATATTCGTTCTCACACAATCACACTATGTTCTAACATTTGAGTGGAACACAGTTTAAAGCCATTTGGTGACGCGATCGTGTCACGCCTTTAAGAACATTGGATGGAATGACAGTACGGTTAATCCACGAATCTATAATTATTGCGCCGGATTTATTGTCTGTATACTAGTATGAACGCTATACT
>JAUTBT010074854.1:0-11434 GCA_032361225.1 Lepetodrilus schrolli
CAAAATTCAACATATTATTTAGAAACAAATTGCAAAAACAGTGTAAATAATGTCCATATTCAACTTTCCATTAGATGTTAAATTGTGATATTAGGCATAATATTGCAATTATTACTATTACTAGTTATATTATTATTACTACTACTAGTATTATTGTTCCAACTCTGTCATTCTTGTTATTTACATAAATATAACTACACTTATGATATTATAAAGACAATTATATCAATGTCTAAAACGTCCATATACATGTATATGCAATTTATTTCTGGGAAATAGTCAGGTTTTAGTTGTATTGCTGAATGTATCAGTCTGTTTACAAAGTCTTATAGATACTCTTTATCCCAGACCATATATAATATATCTGTAAGACATTATAATTAGGATATATTTTCCATATACTTGATTATGTATACATGTATGCAATAATTTGATGTCATGCAAAATGAATATTCACACACTGAATTATGAATTGTTTTCAAATTTAGTTGTATCTGGAACCTGCCTTGTTTGCGTATTATCTGTTAATGGTTTTTGTATACTATATGCTTATCGTTATACTCAATACTTGAAGTATCTGTTTACAATGAGAATAGTATTGTATTGTGCCTTATGTTATATAGAATGTACCCTCGATATACCACTAACTTTGGGGTCCATGATATGCCCCCCCCCCCCCTCGTTAAAGCAACCAGCCTTACAATGAAATTGACCCAAATCCATATCTGCCCCACAATTGGCCTACTACTTTGTACAATACCTGCGAGTTACATTTTTGTTCACTAATGATTTCTGTAGGAAAACATTTACATCATGTCATGTTTCTATTTTTAATCAAATGTCTTCGGTGAAAGTCTAATTAAGTGACAATGATTCCTTGTGCAAATACAATTAGCCCTCTCCCTGCTGGATTAGACACATGCACTGCTCTTTAGGACATCTCCAGTTGCCTCCAGCAGTGAGAGGGTTAAACATCATTATCTCATAGTATGTATTTGCACTCTTTAGTGAAATTTGGTGATTTGTTGGGTAGAGAATGGTATATTACAGTTAGCTTGTAGTTACTCTATATTATACTAGTATATTTTGTTGTGATAGTTGGAATACATCGACAATCAACATTTTACAGCTTTAACTCGCCCAGCATGACAATATAGCATGAGATTCATTTAAAATCTGGTGACATAACTGGCCAAACATTTAAATGTGCTATGCATTGCCCTGCTCAAGCCTATTGGCTGACGATATCCCATTATGAAACACATGAAACACCTCCACACACCCCACACACCCCACCCGCTCCCTTCCTCCAAGGCAAACCATTACAAGCATCATGAGTAATTGCACTATAATGATTACAATAATGTTATGGTCTACGAGTAATTTTGTGGTTTAAGCTCATTGGAATATTTTTTTCATCTTCAAACCATGCCTTATCAATTTTCATTAACCCTCTCCCTGTTGGATTAGTAGGCACAGACACTGCTCTTGTTGCCTTCAGCATGGAGAAGGTTAAACATGACTTTGATTAACGAGTATTTAATGTTATATTAATGCTATATTAGGTGTCCATGACCCAGACGAGACTTACAGTCCCAATATAATATTAATACTTTGTCCTCCAGAGAACATTGTAGACCACCTCTCTCAAATATCATGTGCAATCTATGTCTGCGAAATATGAACTTTTGGATTTGTAGATATCTAATATCTACACTTTTATTGGTTGGAACAATGAGAGATACACTTGTATTGAATGTGAAAATTAGGGTTTATATTGAACATATGCTACTTTGGATGCAATCACAGGTTTGTTTACATATTTCATGGTCAAACGTATTCTTACATGAAAGTATGTACATTTGATGGGTTTACACAAGTATATTGGGTAACCAGCTACATTTTCCGTATATCCAACTGGTTTTCGATATATTTTCATATTATATTATTTTATAGCTATTTAGCTTTATTGGTACCAGTGTTCATGAAAGGTTATTTTGATCGTGTTCAGTGATTAGAATTGTCCCCCTTAATCTATTAAACTATAGACATTTTAGATATTACAGTACATTACCAACTGATTGTTAGGATTTTACCGGAAATGTAAACAGCAATGGAATTTTACCTATCCTACAGCGGTGAAAAGATATTTGGAGGTACAAATTATATGCATGCTAAGTACAATTCGGTCCAAAACAACAATCTGAGATTGTATGACTTTAATGCATTGCATCCCTGTGGGAGTATTTCACCAATTCTACTCGATGAGAAATTAAAACGATGGTATATGGATTGTACCATGAAGTAGTGCTGTGAATATATTAATATATGTCTATATCATGTAGATACTCAGAATGTTGATTTATGTCTACAATCATGTTGATACTCAGGCTATCTACACTCAATATCTATCTACACATTGATGTTTACTTTCTTGCTATTGGTATTCATCTTAAGTGCACAGTATGGTTTGCTTCTACATGATACCATTTATACATGCGTTGTGAAATGAAAATGTTATACAAATCCATATCGAGATTTGGCCCATTTATATGTCCACCTCTGTGCATTATATTGTTGATAAACAGATGTTTTCATTGAGTTTATTTCATATGTGTTTGCCAATTTTCATCATTGGTATATTTTCTAATAAATTTAATAGAAGCAAATATTGTGTTATGCTGTTCAGATGCTAGAAGATATCAAGATGCATGCATACCCAGATCAACACAAATGTGATGTCAAGATTTACAGTAGGTTCTGCAGGTTCTCTGTCACCCCTACCATGGCTGCAAATGACCAATCATATATGCTTATAACTTCCAGCATAAGTGGCCGGCTCTGTGCAGTGCACAGGAACATAATATAATACAATCAATGGATGTTATGTAGATTTGAAGTGAAATAAAATCCTATAGAGTAATTAAGGTCCTGCGGGTCATTGGTCAAGTACCGGAACTTTGGTCACAAATACAAGGTAAATGATAATGAGATTGTCAAACATGAAGATATTGAGAAATAGTTGAACAAATAAATTGAATAAATACATTTTGTAAACATCAAATGTGGCCTTTGACCCTTTTTATGTTAGTCTCAGCATATTATAAAGAATTGTAGCTCTAAAGTATATTTTATAGGGTTTTATGCAATCACAAGAAGAAAACATCATAACATATGGATAGCATAGCATATATAATATACACAAAAGGATAAAATATCTGAAAATAAGAAAGTAGGTCACAAAATTGGTAAATAAAGTTTTCGTTTTTCCCGGGGTCTTCTTGTATTCGCTAGCCCAAATTTGTGCCATGGATCGTCATTGGCTGGATGACAAGCTGGACTTGCAAGACACCTACTAGAAACTTTGACTTCGTTTATCAAACTCAAATCAATCTATATATCAAGCGATGATATGTATTAATAATTTCACAAGCTTAATATTACTTATTAATAGTTGTCATAACTGTTATAAGTATTTAGAAAGTTATTAGTGACCCGAAGGCCATGTCAAGGTCATTTAGGGGTCAAGAATGAGACCAATCATTGGAGGTTTCACAAAAAAATACTATCCCAGCCTGCCTTCCTTTGTGCGCCATTTTCGTTCGAGTACAGTTTTGATCGAACAAGGAAAGATGTCAGGAGAAATGCAGCAGCAGGTATATAGCCTGTGGTTAAATGTTTCAATTAATGTTGATGGATTTGTTTTCGTTTAAAATTATTCTGTTTTTAATCTACATATCTTAGATTTTACTAACCAATGCGTTTGTGTGGATACGGACAGCGTGACCCACGTTTCTCGTGGAGAGTAACTAGCCGGCTAGGCAAATATAATTAGTTGAGTGTTGACCGACATACTAGTCTATCGATGCTGCTTATTCACTGTAATTTTGTTATGGAAATTATCCGTATCTTTCGTGTCTACAGTTTTCTTCTTGTTTCTGCTATGAAGCGATTTCAGTTGGTGAAAAAAAAGAAAAAAAAGCGATAATCGACGATAATATCGTTCAAAGGATATGACCTAGTTTTTAGAATAGAACGATAGATCATGAAATTGAGGACATGGGCGTTATTTATGGATCAGAATGTAATATGTCTGAATCGGAACTATATGTATGTTATTTATTACATGGATATATTTTCTGTTTGTTTATATTATATTTTGTCAATATTATAAAAATAAAGTGGTTAAACCATCTACATATTTTAAAGGCATACACTCACAGATTTAATGATCTAACATTATTTTACCTGAAACTAATTTGTCTAACTTCTAAGAAAGTGTTGTAACCAACTTCATATTCCTTATTATTATTTTCTTATTACTTATCCGTGATGATCGGTGTAGTCTGTATTATTGACAATGACAATGTCGTTAGTTATCAATATGGATGGACAATTTTACCACTGAAATTGAGCAGGGCAGAGATTTCTTGAGGTATAAATGCTTTAATACACATACATACATATTAAGTGAATATACTTTGCATGTCAGGGACGACCATTGTTCGAAGTACAGTATCACGCAATGCATGCTGTATTGGAGAGAAAAAACGCAGTAATAACAACAGATTAAAATAATATGTTGATACTGTCCAAACTGGTTCTGTTGCAATCATCGCAAATGCTCATTTGGGCAGCGGGTTTTCTCAAGCGAGCAGGAAAGCTGGCATGGACAAATGTAGAAACAGTAAAATTTGTAATGATTACAATTAAGATTTTATGTTGGCAGTAATACCACGCTTTTAAAGCGATGCTTAGTTGCTGAATATGCTTGTTTGGCTGACGGATGCTGTCAATAACTGGGAAGTTGAAAAGCTGTGACATGCACAGTGAAACAATGGCATAGATTACTGAATATTTCAATAATATGTCATACAAAGTTACAAGAATGTAGCCAAGATATTTATGTAGCAACTGCCCATTTCAGGATTTTCACCCGGTCAGAAGAAACCATGCAAATTTGTACTGTTTTACATTGTCTGTCCCCAATTGCTCACTTGGGAAATGTCGCTGCCAAAATTAGCCATTTGCAGACCTACCAACCCCAAAGGATGAGAGTAGCATTCTGGACCAACTGAGCGTAGCAAATGCTATTTGAGAGTAGCACATTATATTATTGCGGAAGTTCATTGTATCATTGTCAACATGAACAAATGTTAGAAATAACAAATAATCTTCCATGTATTTATGGTTGTTTCGGATTATTCAGCATCAATTCAAAGTGATAATGGAAAAGCATTTCAATGCATATCTACATATATATTTGTCACTATTAAATATATAATAAAAAAAATCTACTAAAACTATATTAAATATTTGTTACCGTGCATGATAACTAATATGCAGGAAGCAAGTTGAAGACTAATCTAAAATACTTGCTTTCATGGTTCATATAGTAGTATTAAGGACTATACATTGATAAATGGAAGAATGTAAGATAAAATATATATGGGGGCGAAACAGCTCTATCAAAAATTAGATGGTTGAGAGAGAAAAAAATAACATTAAAACAATAATTAAAAAAATATGAAAATATTGAAAACCGGTGGAAAATGTAGCTTGTTGCCCAATATATTTGTGGAGACAAATCAAATGTACATACTTTAAGATAAATATGTTTGACCATGAAGTATGTCAACAAATCATGATTGTATGCCTTTAATTTAGTGAGTTCATTGACATTTGTTCATGGACTAATAATTGCTTGGGAACACTGCATATTATGAACCTTCTTCGTGGTGGTGTGGACCAGAGTTAGTTAACGTTGTGACTAAACCAGCAGGCCTAGTGTAGTATGGAGCTATTACTTTTGCTCGCATTGCTTCAGATGGACGACGTAAAGGCGGAATCCAGTGAACACATCAACCTGAAGGTGGCCGGACAAGATGGCAGTGTGGTCCACTTCAAGATCAAGAAGAACACACCTCTCCGCAAACTAATGGCCGCCTACTGCACGCGAGTCGTAAGAAGATGTTTGGAATGCCCGGCTACTTCGGGCATCCAATTTATCTCCATAGATTTCTGAAAATATATTTATTTATTTATTTTCATGGTATTGGGCAAAGTCTTGGTCTGTCAGTACCAGCAGGCTTACTGCAACATTCAGCATTACATATATGGGTTTCCTCCTGCCTTAAACTGACAAGCCATGGTATAAGTGAACGAATCTTGAAAGCGGCTCTAAATCCCAATAATAATAAAAAATATGGGTGAAATATTCCTGCTGCGACAAAGCACTAATTCATTCATTATGATTTATTTATGTATTGTCGCATGTAGAAATCGAGATGTGCTATATGTAGGTTTTGAGCAACTGATAGTATGTCTTGCTGTTGACATGGCAGTAATTTGTTGTGGTATAAAAGATTTAACTTTTACATTTGACTTGCATTAATTTTCACTTAGTTTTAGTGTATAATTTAATATTGTGGAAAATGGTTCATTGTTTTTATCAAGATGTAATTATTATTAATGTGTATATTTGTTCATGTCGCCAATTTCTATTCTTTCATCTTTCAGGGCATCCAGCCATCACAAGTGCGGTTTAGATTTGATGGAAATCCAATAAACGAAACTGACTCACCATCATTGGTAAGTACTAAGCGAAAAGAACTTTTCAATTCTCTATTTGAAATGGGGGGTGGGGCGGGTGGTAGAACATTGGTCTTCGGAGCCAACGGTTCCAGGTTCAAATCCCACCCCGGGGTTCCCAGCATCAATGTTTGTGATAGTTACCTTTCTGACACAATATTGATAGGATGTGCTGTCTGTAGAGTAGCAATGCAGTTATCATCCTTGGTCATGTCAGTACCAGCCGATGCTCACAGGTTTACTGCAACATTCAGTGTTACAGATGTTGCGGGTTTCCTCCTGCCATAAACTGACACCGAAATAGATTTGTAAAAATCTATCTGCTGAAATAGATTTTATTATTGTTCTACCACATGAAGTGAGTCCTGAATGGAATTAAGTACCACAGTGCGAGGATGGCCCAAATAGTGATACACATAACAAATATTTACATTTAAAAAAACCACATTCTACTAGCCCTTAAGTTAGGAGGATACTACCAATAGCATTGGGAGAAATAGCCCCAGCTAGAGTTAATTTCCATCCCTGTGAATTTGACGAGTGTGCTGCCATTATATTTCAGCTGGAGATGGAAGATGGAGACTCTATAGACGTCTTCCAGCAACAGACCGGAGGGACCAGCCATTGATGAACTCGGAATTCACGTGATCACATTCAACGGACTCAGATTACTACTACTACTACCACGTGAAAATACTGTGAAATTATCCCAGTGACTGCGGTGAGAGAGTTGAGAAAGGGGAGGTCACTCTTGGACTTGTTGCAGTCGTGTTTTATGTACAGAATGTCGTCGGTGTACGCATACTCACTTAGTCATCATTTTGTACTGTGTCTGTGTTGGGACTAGGGGGGTACACACATCACTATATTTAAGTATCATCACGCATCATGTTGCTTCACGTTGATCCAGTTCTAAATTTGCCTTGGGTGTCTAAATGGATCATCGTCTCGCTGTAATGCGAGCCTCAGTCCAGTGCCCAGTACCAGTAACATCAAGTTAAGTGTTTTACCGAGTTCCAGAGGGTAGGTTGTAAAAAGTTAAAATAAATTGAGAAAATATTATGTAAGATTATAATCGATTTTATAATTGCTATATTCATACGTGAGGAATTTAATCAAAGAATACATAAACTACATGACTTTTATTTGTCTATTTTCATTTGTCATTGGTTGTCATTAAACTTGTATCATTGTACAACTGGTGTTGGTCTGTTTTGAGAATGTACAATATGGTCGTATGGAAGTATTCCCAGCAGTTCTATCACTGACAGTGTCCTAGAGAGCAGTGGCATCAATGCTTCATGACAGGGTTGTGTCCAGAAATTACATTAACCTCAATTTAATCCTTGTAGCACTGGAATGCACTTTTACTGAATTCTCCCTTGAGCAATCTTCAGATGACGAGACCAATTTGCATTATCTGCAGAATTACATTTTAAAATTAGCCTATTTTTTTCTCTCTATAAAATACCAATGCCAATTAACCCTCTCCCTGCTGGATTAGGCACAAACACAGCTCTTCAGGGCATCTCTGGTTGCCTCCAGTATGGAGAGAGTTAAAGGCATCCAACAGTGTCAAAAGAAATACACCCTCCATGTGTTTTCTCGGACTATTGTCTGCAGAAATCTGCCAATGTATTTGTCATGGGTCGATGTATTTACTCAGGACATGGCTTGGAGTCCCCAGACTTGTTTTCCCCACTGTTGCCATGTCTGCATATAAGAATAACTGTCGCTACAGACTCATGAATAATTCATGATCTTGCCAGACTTCCATGTTCATCAATGTCAAGTTTGTTACTATTAAGTGATGAGTAAGTCTTCTTGATACTGGAATGTAATCTCCATCCTTGAGGCAACCAGATATGCCCTGTAGTGCTTGTGATTAACCTGGCAGAGATAGTGTTGATGACCTAGTGAACAGTAAACAATTGTAGATGATGACAGGAAAGTGTTTATTACAGAAATGAGCTTTAATGTTACAATTTATGACAAAATTGCAGAACAGTCGTAACACCCAACAAAGTTAGGTATGTCAATACAATGCAATGAACTTCAATGCAATCCTTTCCCAGTTCTAGGGCAACAAAAACTAAAAGAACATGTTTTCAAAATCATTCAAAACCTCTGCCAAATCAACTTTCCAAATGTGGTAATGCTTTGAGTAGGACAACACCCAATGTTTATTTCTTATTTTCCATTGAGAATCGTAATTTTATGGTATGGTCTAGTATGCCGTGGTAATGGCCCCTTTTACTATCAGATATTCAGTCAGGTATGGCCAGAATAAATTGTCGGATAGTAATGGGATCCATTACCACAATGTTTAGCCGACTTAAAGTCAGTAACTGAACTAGGTAGGGTCACATTTCTAGGGAGTTTTGAATACAAATCTTGTATTACTAGAAATTGCCATCTCTTGAGACATCATACACAAAATAAATGAAAACAGCTGTTGAAAGCCCAACATAAACACAGGCATGATGAAAAAGATGTTAATTATCTTGTGTTAAATGCATACAATCACCAATTTTTGTTGTTTTTACTGAATTTAAGTTTTAATACAAGGTACATTAATTTGGAATGCATTTTATTACTTTATTACAGCCAAAAATCTTTCCAAATTACAGTAGGTAGACTTCTATGGTACCATTGTCTACAATTAGGATTTGGCCACCATTCCACATAAGTCATAGCACTAGAAGAGTTACATGGAGTTAGGCCCTTGTAAAGCTACATTTATTCTGTGCAACAGGGGCCTTATATTTCTACTATATACATAATTGGTTCATTCAACAGTGTACAATACCATCAACCATAAAAAACAAACCATTCTATTATAAAATATATGTTGATCCAATCGTATTTTGACTTGCTGGTATGTTGGATGCATTTTATTGGTTGCAATGGAAAAAGCAGAGCATTATAATACAACACTGGAAGAGAGTCAGTCACAGACATTTAACATTCTATAACTTAGTGTGATCGTTAATAAAATGGCTAGAAAGTGAAACAGTAATAAGTAGATGGTTGAATACGTTCCTGGGTAGACATCTATTAGTGATTGTATGCATTTAAGATGAACACGACAACAATGTTGGTGCAAAAACTATTTACAAACTCCTCCCCACACTACTTCTCTGTAGTGTAATTGCCCTATACATGCAATTCACGATGTTCTCGAACCAACGAATTATCTGTTCATTACCATACGACATGTCCCACCCTACAAACTTATTATCACAACAAAAATACCAATGTGGAACTGGATACATATATCTCATGAGTGAGTGAATTATTGTTTTACGTCACAGCGGGAATCTTTCACCCATATGCGACGTTTATACATCTTGTGATTAAAATATATAATTTCTTAATTTCACTTCAACATAGATTTAATCATTTTTCTTTGTGAATCAATAATTTTTAGTATTTATTGCTGATAAGAATACAACATAAAATGTGGATAATTTCTTGCTGATATTGGTAATATTCCATGATGTTTTGACTGGTTATGAAGTCCATACATAACAATACATTCCTCGACATCTCGCCTGATAAACAAAGGCAACGCATAACAGCTGGATGTCCTGTTACGCATCGTAACAAGGCGATATTGATGCAATGCATACACAGGGCATGGTTAGGCCACAACCAATACAACAAATAACTCTTCATATATCATCTGTATATATGTATATCCATATCATCGTCGTATAAATCTTTGGATTCCTCTGGCATTCAACATTGAAAATATATAATATCGGGTTCCTGTTCCATGGGACGATCACAGAGATGTACAAGCCGTAACTTGCCAGCGATGCAATTGTTCTGTGGAATAGGACCCAAAACATGCATGAAATTTGACCAAATTCTTGATGGCTAGAACTTGTGCGTTTAATAGTGAATTGGGTTTGGAAAGTTCTGATGTATTTTATAAGATTACAAATGAAATGAACTGGGCAATCTTTAACTCTCTTCAAGCTTGAGGCAACCAGAGACGCTCTAGACAGCAGTGGCAATGCCTGATCCAGAAGGGAGAGGGTTAAAGAAGCTCTCATATCCAATAACAACCATAGAGCTCTCGGTGTCTATCCACCATGCTAACTACGAGCACTTCATGAAAACGTGCCATGTTAACATTTTACTTCTCAATTCATAGCATTAAGAGAATAAATCATTTTTCATATTATGGACTGGATTGTATTGTACACCTCAAAGTGCTGGCCATTTCACTGCCACCCTGCTCAACACCCTGAGAAGTAACACTCTGGATCAAAACATTTTGGCATCGATAGAAGTTCACAACATTGCAGATGATGTACATGTTCTCCAAATGTCAGGCAGCGAGTCATAAAATACCAAATGTCACAAACATTCAAATTTGAATGATATCTCAAAACATATTAATGCAGCTTTGCCAGTGAGACAGATCTGATGAAGAAGAAACTGGACATTGAATGTCGAACTAAAATGGCAAGCGTCTAGGTTCCAATTAAGATAAGTATTTCCACAAAATTTGGTACAGGGATACCCGCATCCTTGTGCTGCTGCGAGATTGTCCAGTTTTTAACAAACAGATTTAAACGTTCAACTACACTGTCTCCGACAGATGGACATCCCCCGATCGTGGCATCTGGTGTGACGTGCCTCTTGACGATGGCATCAGATGTCATACACACCAATCTCTCACTACATGAATTACTGCAACTACGGTGAACCCTTCAAAATGCCGAACAGGATTGTGTCTTCATTGTTGATAGCGACTTCCATCTACCCCTTGATTGGTTTTCTGGGGGGGGGGGGGGGGGGG
Source organism: Lepetodrilus schrolli (assembly GCA_032361225.1). Taxonomy (NCBI): domain Eukaryota; kingdom Metazoa; phylum Mollusca; class Gastropoda; order Lepetellida; family Lepetodrilidae; genus Lepetodrilus; species Lepetodrilus schrolli. Next base: position 11,405 of record JAUTBT010074854.1, read on the forward strand.
GGGGGGGGGGGGGGGGGGGGGGGGGGGGGG